>CAJQZJ010033130.1:1161592-1179483 GCA_907164525.1 Lophiomys imhausi
TGTGTGTGTGTGTGTGTGTGTGTGTGTGTGTGTGTGTGTGTGTGTGTTTAAATAGAGTTATGCCACACAGGGTTATACTGCTCTCCGTAAGATCCATGAACTATTTGTTAAAACCCCAGACATGGAAAATTTCCCTTCAAATTGTTGGTCAGGGAGTCCAAGGGACTTCCAAAACAATATAAGCTATTGTCATTGCTTTTGTTTGCCTCCCAGAGCTTGAAGAGAAGACTGTCCTGATATACAGAGAACTGGAGGAATTAAGCTAAATCTGACCCTGAAGCCTCCTCCCAGAGGACTTGTTTTCATGGTACCTAAAGTTGCTATACAAGCTGCTGTGGGAGAAAAGCAACTGGTAGTCCCACCCAACTATAAAGGCTGTGAACCACAACAATGAGCAGCATAGCAAGATATCCCCAATAGTGTAAAGTGACACTACTATCTTGGAGGCAACCAACAGGTATCTAATTGGGCTTAAGTCCCACTCAATAGGAGGAATTCATTCCATGACATCTTGCTGCCAGTAAGCCAAGAGCTATCTGACAGTGTATCAGGTCAGTTTGGGGTCAAAATATATCCTACTCACTGTGTCAGCTGGTCAGTTGTCACAAAATACAGTTTTCTTTTCTTTTGCTGAAAAAATAAGGTGCAATAATTCAGTAAGTCAGGAGGCAACAGGCAAGTTATTCATAAACTATAATTTGTTACAGTTCCCAGAAAGAGTAGCCATACAGAGGACTCATTGAGATGTGAACAGAGAAATGCAGAGGAAGCTAGGCCTGTGCACTGTGCATATATGTATGTATGCACACATCTATACAGGTGTATGTGCATGTGTGTAAGTCAGAGGTCACTGTCAGGTCTCTTTACCGTCATTATACACCTTAGTTTAGGGGGCACATTTCTAACTGAACATGGGACTCCTCATTTTGGGTAGACTAGATGGATAACAAGGACCTGAAAGCTACTTATCTGTGTCCGCACAACATTTGGGTTAAAGGCACATGCTGCCACAGTTAGCTTTTATGTGAGAGCTGAGGATCCAAACTCAGGTCCTCAGCTTTCACAGCAAACATTGCACAGGCTGAACCATATCCTTAACTCTGTGGGCAAGGACTTTTTATTGGGGTTTCTATAGGAGACAAAATCCTGGTTTATTTTTAAATTTTTTAAATAAAGTAAAAAATCACTTTTTTTTTTTTTTGATGTGATGCTCTGGGATTTGACAAGATTACAGAGTCATGTATCCACAGTTTCTTAACCTCCAGTATTCTCTGGTGGCACCTTTGCAGCATCCTTAACAATCACTGATCATCTTCCATTCCATTTAATTTTGCCTTTTCTCAAATGTCATAAGAAATGTCATGAGTTGCATAAGAAAAGTAGCTGAGGGCTGGAGAGATGGCTCAGGGGTTAAGAGCACTGGCTGCTCTTCCAGAGGTCCTGAGTTCAATTCCCAGCAACTACATGGTGGCTCATAACCATCCATAATGAGATCAGGTGTCATCTTCTGGCCTGCAGGCATGCATGCAGACAGAACACTATGTTCATAATAAATAAATAAAACATTTTTTCAAAAAAGAAAGAAAGAGCCGGGCGGTGGTGGTGCACGCCTTTAATCCCAGCACTTGGGAGGCAGAGGCAGGCGGATCTTTGCGAGTTCGAGGCCAGCCTGGTCTACAAAGTGAGTCCAGGACAGTCAGGGCTATACAGAGAAACCCTGTCTCGAAAAACCAAAAAAAAAAAAAAAAAAAAAAAAAAAGAAAGAGAAGTAGCTGAGCATACCAATGGGGAACAACCCAGTATGTAGTAGTACTCCAAGGACTCTGCTTCAGTTCCTGCTCCAGGTTCCTGCCCTGACTTCCCATTGTAATGGACTGTAAGTGAAACAAACCCTTTTCTCCCCAAGTGGCTTTTGAACATAATCTTTATCATAGTAACAGAAAGCAAATGAGGACAGATGAAAAACAAGCCTGCCTCCATCTTAGTCTTAAAAGCCATCTTATTGTAGAAAAACTGGGTTCATCCCTATTTACCATTAAACATTTGTTTCTCAGGAATTAGGCTTTGCCCCACTTATAACCTTAACTACAAATGGTTCTGTACTGCCTGTTCCAGGAATGACAATCATATCTTTATTTCAAAAAGTTGTCTATAACCATCTTGTAACTACACCTTTGTTTCAAAGGTTATATGACTACCTGTTGTTATGACTGACTACCTTGTTATGCCATCTTAAACCATGTCTTTATTTCAGGAGGTCATCAGGACTAACTTGTAATAATGTTACCTGTAACCCTACCTATTTTATCTGCCAAATAGCCCATCAGGAAACCATGAACCCATGAGCTATAAAAGCCTTGTCTTCCTCACATCCAATGCTGATCTCTCCTTAGGGAGAGGCAGCCCATGTACATGAATAAATATCACTTGCTATAATTAATTTGGCTTTAATTAATTGTATTTATTTATTTTTTAATGTTTATTTATTACTTCAAGTTACGTCTCCATCACAGCCCTCTCCCTCCACTCATCACAGCCCCACCCCCTCCTACCCTCTCATCCTTCCCGCCAAATGCATGATCCTTTTTAATTTCAGTCCAACAAATGGTTCTTTCTCTTATAACAATAAATACAGTACAAAACAACTGAAATAAATAGGCCACAATTCTGAGAGTTATATGGCTTAGCATACATTCTCAATGTCCAGTCCATATGTATTTGGCCCCTGACTTTAACATTCTACTATCTAACTATCTCCATGAGTTTAAAGTTCTCTATCTAACTCAGCTTTCATACTAACTTGTCTCACAATTTTAAAAACATCTTCTTACATCCAGAACGCACTCTTGATTCCTAAATGACTCAAAATTTAACTATGAGATTCTAGCTATCTATTCTTCAACCACCTCAGAGATCTGAGAGGGATAAATATATCTGATTATATAGGAAGTTCAGGGCCGGCAGCTTCCAAAACTAAGAAATCACATACCCATGGCTGCCTCGACACTTCCCATTTTCTCTCCATACATTATAGCATCAATCTTCAGCTGTTTGTCCCGGTTTCTCTGACAGACATTGATTGTAGAGCAGGAATTATGAAGGACTTACCTACTCTGTCTTGGTAGAGCTAGGCTGTCGACTTACCTGCTTCCAAGTTTTGTCCTTTTTGGACAGCATTCTGTCTACAGTTGGAGCACAGGTTTTTTTGTTTTTTTGTTTTTGCCAAGAGATAGGCTTGCCACTAATTCAACCATCTCACACTGGAGATTCTTTGATGCTCATCTTCTACTTGCAGTGGAATAGGGGATGCTGTCAGGAGCTGGCATGTCTCGATATCAAAAAAAAATCTTAATTTAAGAAAACATCTTTGAATGCCATACTCTGCAGATCTCTTGGGGTTTTTGAAGACGCCCTATCTATCTCTTATGTTTAGATAAGCAAATGTTGCTGTCTCTTAACAACTTGATTTCTGAGTAGCTTAGAAAATAACTGTGATAGACTGTCATAGTAACTAACAAAATGACACGCTTGCATGACTGTTAGTTTGTATTTCTTAATTATCCTAAACAGTTTATGATGGTTGGTAGCAAGAGGCCAAAACTTCACATTTCCTTTTTAAGCATTACTTGGTACAATACCTGTAAGAAGTGTTACCGCTAACTTTGTAGCAATATACAAAAATCAATACCAATGTGACCAAATATATTCTTAATTTTGTATCAATATACTAAGATCAGTACTGATGTAGTCCAATACAATCTTAATTTTGCATTAATATGCAATGATCAATACCAATTTAGCCTAATATAGTATTAAAGTTGTATCAATATACAAAGGTATAAGGGCTTATTCAATAATCTGTCCTTTTTTTGGATCTTTTCTATACTATGTCTATGTCCCATTTTTTTCTCAAGTCTATTCACTCCTACATAGGAGAGAAAGAAGGATACAGAAAAGAAACAGAGAGAAGTCCTTAGGTCTAACCTCCAAAACCCATTTAACACGAACATTTAACAGCTTGTAGTCTCTTCCCCTAAATGGCAAAATTTTCTGTTATCTATCGAATAACCAAAGGGGGAAACACCCTCCCCACCTTTTGGGCCTGGGACATCACTCTCATAAATGACTTCCTGCTGATTTGGGACATAGTAAACTTACTGTTTGGGGCCCAAATAGGGATGGAAAATGGTTAAAAATGTTAATAGAATCATTTGATGTTCAGTCCTTTTGTGCTCAGCTATTTAGATGTCCTAAGAAGTTTGTAGACAGAAGCTGATCTTCAGGCCTTTACTGAAGTTCTGGCTGGAGCAGTCTGTGGAGCTGAACGATCTTAGTGATTTTGAGTTGTGGTTGTAGACTTTTGAGGAAACAGCTATTGAGGGAGTCTGCAAGGCTGGATCCTCTGGGACGCTCATCTTCTTCAGTGTCTGATCTGTTTTCTGCTGAGCTTTTCCTTGTCCAGTTGTCCCTGGATTCCTTGAATGGATGCTTTAAATATCCTGGAAAAATAAGAAAAGAGCCCTGCCCTAATCCTAACTCTGGGGCAATTACCGTTTTTTTGGGCAGCGGTGGGGGGGGGGTGTCAGGTAATATTTTTCCTGGAGCAAATTTGTTTTTTTGACAATATATAAAGTATTATCTTTCAATCTGGATTAAAGAAGAAATTATTTTGTTATTTTGGAGCTAAACAAACCTTTAGTGTATATATTTTGAGATCTCAAAGGACAATTTGTCTACATTGAGCATGCCTTTTGTATGTAGTTTTTAAACTTAAATCCTTCCACATCCTATGTGCCTGTCTCTGCATACTAAGTATTGGGATCAAGACCTGTGGTTCCCAACTGAAGGGATTAAAGATGTGCTCCCCCACCCCTGGATCGAAGTTTTTCCCTATGTAGAGCTTGTTTTGTATCAGGCTGACCTTGAGCTCTGGCATCTGCCTGTTTCTGTCTCTAGTGTGTTGGGATTAAGGGTGTATTCTTCTTGAATGATGGGATTAAGGGTGTGCACCATCACCACCCTGTTCCTTGTAACTCTAGAATTTATAAGACAACTAACTCTATTGTATTCCTCCTGTCTCTGCTGAAGTTAAAGGTATGGGCTAACCCCTCGCATTTCAGTATTTTACCTTAGATCTAAGTTTTTTTGACTCTTGGTGGTTTATAAAACCAGGTTGAACAGCTGTAACCTTTAATTTATTTACAGTGTTTTAAACCTGTTACCTGCTTTTTTTATTTAATAAATTTATTTATTGGTTGCTTCAGGTTATATCTCCATCATATTGTTCTCTTCCCCCCTTCCAAGTCACACCCTCCCTTCCTCTACCCCCTAACCCTTTCACCTTGCTCCTCTGCAGTGGAGTGACCCCACATAACAGTACCTCGCCCCAGTTCAGACGTCATGTGAGGGCCAAGAGTCTCTTCATACATTGGGGGCCTACAAGGCAGTACCACCAGTGAAAAGTGTCTCATTGCTGGGGAGGGAAAACTAAAAAACAGACCAACAAACAAACAAACCAACAAAAACTAACAACAACAACAAGAAATGAAAGAAAAAAAGAAAAAAAAAAGTCTATGTCCATGTTCCCTTTGGTGTGTTGGTTGTAGTACAGATATCCTGCTCTACATAGCTAAAATCCTACTATAAGTGAATAGATGCCATGTGCATCCTTCTGAGTCTGGGTTAGCTCACTCAGGATGAGCTTCTTTAGTTCCATCCATTTGGCTGCAAATTGCATAATTTCATTGTTTCTGATAACTGAGTTATATTCCATTGTTTAGATGTACCACAGTTTTTTTTTTTTTTTTTTTGGTTTTTCGAGACAGGGTTTCTCTGTGTAACAGCTCTGGCTGTCCTGGACTCGCTTTGTAGGCCAGGCTGGCCTCGAACTCACAGAGATCCGCCTCCCTCTGCCTCCCAAGTGCTGGGATTAAAGGCATGCGCCACCACTGCCTGGCGTACCACAGTTTTTTAATCCATTCTTCGGTTGAGGGGCATCTGGGTTGTTTCCAGTTTCTAGCTATTACAAATAAGGCTGCTATGAACATAGGTGAAGAAAGTTCTTTGTGATTTGGTGAGGAATCATTTTGATGTATACCCAGAAGTGGTATGGCTGGTTCCTGAGGCAAAGCTATTCCAAAATTTCTAAGATATTGCAATACTGACCTCCATAGTGGTTGCACAAGCCTGCACTCCCACCAGCAATGGAGGAGTCTCCTTTCTCCACACCCTCGCCAGCATGTGCTGTCATTTGAGCTTTTGATCTTAGCCATTCTGACAGGTGTGAGACGGAATCTCAGAGTCGTCTTGAGGTGCATTTCTCTGATGATTAAGGATGTTGAGCATTTCTTCAGGTGTCTCTCGGCCATTAGGGATTCCTCCTTTGTGAATTCTCTATTTAGCTCCGTCCCCCATATTTTGATTGGATTATTTGGTTTCGTGGCGTTTAATTTCTTGAGTTCTTTGTAGATTTTGGATATTAGCCCTCTGTCAGATGTGGGGTTGGTGAAGATTTTCTCCCAGTCTGCAGGCTGTCGTTCTGTTTGGGAGACCGTGTCTTTTGCCTTACAGAAGGTTTTCAGTTTCATGAGATCCCATTTATTGATTGTTGGTCTCAGGTCCTGAGCTGTTGGTGTTCTGTTCAGGAAGAAGTTGTCACCTGTGCCAATGAGTTCAAGGGTTTTTCCCACTTTTTCTTCTAGTACATTTAGTGTGATGGGCCTTATGTTAAGGTCTTTAATCCACTTGGATTTAAGTTTTGTACAAAGTGATAAGTATGGGTCTAATTTCATTCTTTTACAAGTGGACATCCAGTTGGACTAGCACCATTTGTTGAAGATGCTGTCCTTCTTCCATTGTGCCGTTTGGCTTCTTTGTCAAAAATTAGGTGGCCATAAGTGTGTGGGTCTATTTCTGGGTCTTCAATTTGATTCCATTGATCTACTGGTCTGTTTCTATACCAATATCATGCTGTTTTTACTACTATTGCTCTGTAGTACAGCTTGAAATCTGGGATGGTGATACCTCCAGATGTTTTTTTATTGTAAAAGATTGATTTAGCTATTCTGGGCTTTTTGTTATTCCATATGAAGTTGAGAGTAGCTCTTTCCAAGTCTATAAAGAATTGTGTTGGTATTTTGATAGGAATTGCATTGAATCTATATATTGCTTTTTGTAGGATAGCCATTTTTATTATGTTGGTCCTACCTATCCATGAGCATGGGAGATCTTTCCATCTTCTAAAGGCCTCTTTCATTTCTTTCTTCAAGGGCTTGAAGTTCTTGTTGTATAGGTCTTTTACTTGCTTGGTTAGAGTTATCCCCAGGTATTTTATATTGTTTGTGGCTATTTTGAAGGGGGTTGTTTCCCTTATTTCTTTCTCAGCCCATTTGTTTGTCATATAGAGAAGGGCTTCTGACTTTTTTGAATTACTTTTGTATCCTGCCACCTTGCTGAAGGTGTTTATCAGCTGTAACAGTTCTCTGGTGGAATTTTTGGGGTCGCTTATGTATACTATCATATCATCTGCAAATAGGGATAATTTGACTTCTTAGTTTCCAATATTTATCCCTTTGATCTCCTTTAGTTGTCTTATTGCTCTAGCAAGAATTTCAAGTTCTATGTTGAAGAGATATGGTGAAAGTGGACATCCTTGTCTTGTCCCTGAGTTTAGAGGAAATCCTTCAAGCTTCTCTCCATTTAATTTGATGTTGGCCACTGGCTTGCTGTATATTGCCTTTATTATTTCTAGGTATGGTCCTTGTATGCCCATTCTCTCCAGAACTTTTAGCATGAAAGGGTGTTGGATTTTGTCAAATGCCTTTTTGGCATCTAGTGAGATTATCATGTGGTTTTTTCCTTCATCTTGTTTATATGGTGAATGACATTGATAGACTTTTGTCTGTTGAATCATCCCTGCATTCCTGGGATGAAGCCTACTTGATTATGGTGTTTAATACTTTTGATGTGTTCTTGAATTCGGTTTGCTAGTATTTTATTAAGTATTTTTGCATCTATGTTCATGAATTAGATTGGTCTGAAGTTCTCTTTCTTTGTTGGGTCTTTGTGTGCTTTAGGAATCAGGGTGTCCCTGGCCTCATAAAATGAGTTTGGCAACGTTCTTTCAGATTCTATTCGGTGAAAGAGTTTGAAGAGTATTGGTGTTAGCTCCTCTTTGAAGGTCTGGTAGAATTCCGCGCTAAGGCCATCTGGCCCTGGGCTTTTTTTGGTTGGGAGATTTTTAATGACTGTTTCTATTTCCTTAGGAGTTATAGGGCTGTTTAATCTGTTAATCTGATCTTGATTTAGCTTTGGTAGGTGGAATCTATCGAGAAAATTGTCCATTTCGCTTAAGTTCTCAAATATGGTGGAGTATAGATTTTTAAAGTAGGATCTAAATATTTTCTGGGTTTCCTCAATGTCTGTTGTTATTTCCCCCTTTTCATTTCTGATTTTGTTGATTTGGGTTTTTTCCCTCTGTCTTTTAGTTAATTTGGCTAAGGGTCTGTCTATTTTGTTGATTTTCTAAAAGAACCAACTCTTGGTTTCACTGATTCTTTGTATAGTTCTTTTTGTTTCTAAGTTGTTGATTTCAGACCTAAGTTTGATGATCTCCTGCCTTCTGCTCCTTTTGGGGGTATTTGCTTCTTTTTTTTCCAATTCACCCAGTTTGGCTGTTAATTCGTTAATATGAGCTTTCACAATTTTGTTTTTGAAGGCACTTAGTGCTATGAATTTTCCTCGTAGCGCCGCTTTCATTGTGTCCCATAGGTTTGGGTATGTTGTGTCTTCATTTTCGTTGGATTTTAAGAAGTCTTTGATTTCCTTCTTTATTTCTTCCCTGACCCAATAGTCATCTAGTAAAGAGTTGTTCAATTTCCATGTGCGTTTAGCCTTTCTGTTGATTCTTTTGCTGTTGAAGTCCAGCTTTATTCCATGGTGGTCTGATAGGATACAAGGGGTTATTTCAACTTTCCTGTATCTGTTGAGGCTATCTCTGTGTCCAACTATATGGTCAGTTTTGGAGAAGGTTCCGTGCGGTGCTGAGAAGAAAGTGTATTCTTTTGTGTTTGAGTGAAACGTTCTGTAGACATCTGTTAGGTCCATTTGGTTCATGATCTCTGTTAGACTCATTATTTCTCTGTTTGGCTTCTGTCTTGATGATCTGTCATTTGTTGTGAGTGGGGTGTTGAAATCTCCCACTACTAAAGTGTTGGGATCAATGTGTGATTTAAGTTTTAGGAGCTTTTCTTTTACAAATGTTGGTGCTTTTTTATTTGGGGCATAGATGTTCAATATTGAGATGTCCTCTTGATAGACATTTCCCTTAATGAGCATGTAATGCCCTTCTCTGTCTTTTTTTATTAACTTCAATTGGAAGTCTATTTTGTTCGATATTAGGATGAGTACTCCAGCTTGCTTCCTGGGTCCATTTGCTTGAAAGACTTTTTCCCAGCCCTTTATTTTGAGATAGTGCCTATCTTCAGTAGTGAGATGTGTTTCTTGTATGCAGCAAAAAGATGGGTCTTGTTTAAGGATCCAGTCTGTAAGTCTGTGTCTTTTTATTGGCGAGTTTAGTCCATTGATGTTGATGGATATTAGTGACCAGGGGTTGTTATTTGCCATTGTTTTGGTATAGGTGATCATCTTGTGCTTCTTTTTGTTTAGTTGCTGTGGAGATTTCTATTTCCTCTGTTTTCTTGGGTGTGGTTATCTTCTCTGGGTTGGAATTTTCTTTCTAGGATCTTCTGTAGGGCTGGGTTTGTGGGTAGATATTGTTTAAATTTGATTTTGTCATGGAATATTTTGTTTTCTCCATCTATCTGGATAGAGAGTTTTGCTGGGTATAGTAGTCTGGCTGGGCACCTATGTTCTCTCAGGGCTTGTAGGACATCTGCCCAGGCCCTTCTGGCTTTTAAAGTTTCTGAGGAGAAGTCCAGTGTAATTCTGATGGGTCTGCCATTGTATGTTATTTTGGTCCTTTTCTCTTACGGCTTTTAATATTCTTTCTTTGTTCTCTGTATTTGGAGTTTCAATTATTATGTGGCAAGAGGAGTTTCTTTTCTGATCTAATTTGTTTGGTGTTCTGTAAGCCTCTTGAAATTTTATTGGCATCTCTTTCTTTAGGTTTGAGAAGTTTTCTTCTGTGATTTTGTTGAAGATATTTCCTAGACCCTGGAGTCAGGAGTCTTCTCTTTCCTCTATGCCTATGATTCTTAGGTTCCTTCTTTTCATTGAGTCCTTGATTTCTTGGATGTTGTAGATGAGAGATTTTTTAGCTTTCTCATTTTCTTTGGATGTTGTACTGATTTCTTCCATTGAATCTTCCATGCCTGAGATCCTGTCTTCCATCTCTTGAATCCTATTTTTGGTACTGATATCCATAGTTCCTGTTCTCTTCCCTTGGCTCTCCATTTACATTTTTAACTCTGATTGTGTTTTCTTTATTGTTTCCATTTCCATTTTCATGTCTAGAATGGTTTTATTCGTTTTGTACATTTCCTGTTCCAGTTTGCTTGACTTTGCCTGGAAGTCTTCTAGTGCCCTGTCCTTTTCGTGTTCAAGCTGAGTCACCTTGTTTAGAAGTTCTCTGATGGTGTTCTCCATAGTTTTCGTCTGTGAAATCGTGGCCTCTTTGAATTCCTTCATGAATTTAAGTTATTCTTGAAGGGACTCTATGACTTTCCATAATGTAGAATTGTTATCGTTTTCATGTGTTTCAGTGGTGGTGCTGTGATCTGGGATGGCTGAAATGGCATCGCTTTTTTTTTTGTTGGAGCCATTCTGCCTTGAATCCTGCTTTTTCTGGGGTGTTTGGCCATGTGTAAGTCTTACCTGTCTGTTCCTGTTGTCTTCTATTCTTTGATCCAAAGGGGGCGCTTTAGTGTAGGGGTCGACTTGTCTGACTCCACTCCTGTAAATTTTGTTTTTCTGCCCCGCCTCTTGGGTGGAGACTTCACTTATCAAGGGGGCGGAGCTGTATACACTTAAGCTCTGGTTCCTCCCCCTCCCGTGTCTCTCCGGGTGGTGAGGGGGGGATCCCGATTCTCGGATTCAGCTGCTTCCGTGTGTGTGTGTGTGTGTGTGTGTGTGTGTGTGTGTGTGTGTGTGTGTCCGAGAGTGGGAGGGAGCATCATGCCCAGGGACTTTTAGTGGTACCCTGGTAGTTGGGTGAGAAGGGGGGGTGCGGTCGGGCCTCTTAGATATTTTTGTACTGCATCTGATATCAGTCGCAGTTTTCCCCAAGATTAAAATGCATCTGTATGGGCCGCCGCCATCTTGGATCCCCTCCGGCTTTAATTAATTTAATTAATTACTGGGATGATTTGGATTGATGGTCTTTTTCTTTTCACCTTTTGGATTAATGCAGACTTTCTATTTTTATTCCAGGATAATGGAAAGCAAGGAAAAAAAGGAAAAGAGCATCTCAGAGCTAGAAGTACAGTTATACCTGCAGACCCCAAGGGAAACCTGCACACCATCTGCAATGCAGACCCCAAGGGAAACCTGCACACCATCTGCAATGCATTCTCGGTGCATTCCCAGCAGCCGGCAACCAAACTGCATTCTTATTGAGTGATTGAGAGAATGTGGACACGACAGCTATACACTGAAAAATAGTAAATAAATGACTTCTTTTCCTTTCTTAATTTTTATTTTGGAGGTAATAAGTCTACAGGAGTTTCCACTAGCCTGACTTCACGGGTCCTTCAGGGTCCTAAGTGATTATATATCATCACCTGCCGACAGATGCGCCAGGTGTGGCCGGATAAAAGCATCTGCCCACCTCTCTCTGTCTCTTTCCCTGTGTCTCTCCCTGTCTGGCTCTGTGTTCCAACTTCCCTCTGCCCCACCCATGCCATGTCCCCTCTCTGTTCCACCCCATGGCTCTGCCTCCATTCCCTGCCCTTAACTCCCTTCCTCCTTCCCATCTTAATAAACCCTTATACCACACGTGTTGTGTGGTGTGGCGTGATTCCTCGGGGAATACATTTTGGCATGGGCCCACCATGGTGTACCACCCTGCAACCCCATTATAACGGTGGTGGTGATGTGTGTGTATGCCACAGCCCTCATAGAAGTCAAAGGGTAATTTTCATCCTTCTGCCATTGGTCCCAGGGATAGAACTCAGGTCCTGATGCTTGCACAGCAAGCCTTTTTACCCACTAAGCTATCTTGCAGGCCCTCCTTTTTCCTTCTTTGGGACTGAAGTGTGGGGAATCATTCAACTGTTGCAAAGGAATAACTTCTCCTGGAATTTGTTAATTGAGATATCACTGCAGCAGGGCTGAGGATGTAGCTCAATTTGGGGATAACTTACTGGCCTAGTATTCTTTTTTTTTTTAATTTTATTTATTTTCATTTTATGTTCACTGGAATTTTGCCTGCATTTATGCCTGTGTGAGAGTGTGAGATCTTGAAGTTACAGACAGTTGTGAACTGCCATCTGGGTGCTGGGATATGAACCCAGGTCCTCTGGAAGAGCAGTCAGTGCTCTTAACCACTGAGCCATCTCTCCAGCTCTGGCCTAGTATTCTTGAGGCCCTTGGTTAGAATTCAAGAAAGAGAGAGTTCAAAAGAGAGGAGAGGGAGAGAGAGAGAGAAAGAAAGAGAGAGAGAGAGCATACGCACTCACTTCAGTGTAAGGAGATAGAGCTGAGAAACAGCTACTGCCAGCTGCATTTGTGAATGGCCTAAGCTGACTTGCGATTCCATGGTTATGACTTTACAAATCTATTCAGAATTTCACGTGTGCAAAGATCACTGTGCTGGGTTGGGCTGCAACACTGGTTAGCTGCACTAATTAGCTGAATTCATAGAAGAATATTTGGAGTTGAGTAAGAGAGGTTGATATATAAATTAATGTAAATAGATTTTCTACTTCCAGAGCTAACTTCCATCCCTTACTTCCCACCCCACCCCCTTTCCTTTTGAACTCATGGGCTTAAGGAACCCTCTTGTCTCAGCTTCCAGAGTACCTAGACCCACGGATACACACCAGCAGGCCTTGCTCTGCTAATGCCACTAGGCGATTAGACCCATGCAGCCCTGCAGGCCACAGAGGAGATAGCCTTCCTCCTAATCAGCTTTAGAACCCACCTCCCATTTCCCTGGTAACACAGAAGAAAGGGGAGGATCACTATTGTTTAGAATATCACGTGAAAAGAAAGAGGCTAAGGTATGAGGGCTTTGTTAAGTATCATTGAGGGACAGCCACCTTCTCCTGCTCAGAACAATGAGCTCTGAGTTCTACCTCTGAACCTGGGTGGAGACTTACTTTATAGAAAGCTGTTTAAGGGACAGGAGGAGCATGGAGAGAAAGCTCAGGGGATAAAGTGCTTGTTGCTGATGCATGAGAAGCTGAGTTCAGAGTCTTTGTGTCCATTATTAGGGTGGGAGGACAGAGACTGGAGGATTTTGTGGTGTTCCCAGTCAGCCAGTCTAGCTGACCGGGAATCTTTGGGCTCCGTGAGAGATGCTGTCTCATGAAATAAGGTGGTGAACAACTGAGAAAGACAACAAATGTCAACCAACAGCCTCCACACACATGTGCATAAATGCATACGCCAAACAAACGCACACAGTGAGAGGGTGAACATATGTGTACACGGGGTGGGGGCACTGTGAAAGAAAGACTATGTGAAAAGACAACAGTATCTCCGTGGTGTTGAAGGAGGTGTGTGCTTTGTGGGAGAGTCTGACAAGACTGACTTGTTTCCCAAAGCCCTGCCCTTCTTATCTGGGCACCGTGGCTATCTCACACCCAGGTGCAGGCCCTTTTATTTCTTACTAATAGAGTTCCCAACCTTGCTGTTTTAATCTTACCATTCCTTTTAACCCTACAGCAACAGGAAGAAACGCGTTTGCTGGTGGAACTTGACAACAAACTCTTTGCTGCCAGGTGGATAGCATCGCTCTCTCGGGAGGAAGAGACGTGACTCAGGGACTGTCTGATCTATTCCTGGTGGAGAACTGATTGATTCTCCCTCAAGGCCACATCACAAACAACCTTAGTGCTCAGCCTCCAAGAACAGTGCCTTGTTGTGAGGGTCTTTAGCCAAGCTGGGAAAGCCAAGAAATTCAAACCGATACATCAAATTGTGGGAGTGAACAGTACTTTTCCTGCAGTGGGTGAGCAGGTACACACTCAACCCTTGCTGGTAGATGAGAGCTATTTCACAAAGCAACTGCCCCTCCGTGACATATTCAAAGCCCTGCAGAGAAGCAGATCAGAAGCTGAGAAAGGATGACTGGAGGGGAGAGTCCACAAGTCTGCAAACTAACAGAAGGAAGTAAAACACACCATTGTAGAGACTTCAGAGTGCCTTCCCTGAAGCCATCTCTAAAAGGAGCAGTGATTGGTAGTTAAGGAAGAGGGAATTGACTATAAATGACTCGAAGCAGTGATTGATAGGTAAGGAAGAGGGAATTGACTATAAATGACTTGATGAAGAGGGATATGAAAAATCCCAGAAGCAGGTGCTGCAGTGAGCAGCAAGAGGGTACCTGGGAGTATTGATCTTCAGAATAACCTCAGAACCTAAGCAGTAGCTGTTGAACCAGAGATGCCTATGCAAGTCCTGAGCAAGCTACTGCCTTGCCTTCCACCTCTGGCTCTGTCTTCTTGGTCACCTGTCCCTTCTTTTAGCCCATAGGAAACTTAAGAAAGATTCAGGGCAACAGCTACTGATACAGTCTAGGGATCTTGAAATGATACAGTCAAGAGGTCTAGTGATGGGGTGATGTTATACATTCTAAATGTTAATTAACCTGCTCCCAGAAGCCTGCTTGCTGTTCACCAAATGGAGCTATGCTACCTTTCTTGTTAACCATTGTCTCTGATTGGTGAAATAAATGCTGAAGCCTGAGATTGGACAAAGAGAAAGGTAAGCAGGACAAAGGTGCTCAGGCTTCTGAGCAGAGAGGTTGATGAGTAGAAGAAGCCTCAGGAGGAAGTAGAAGAAGCCTCCAGTGGTAGAGAGAAAAGAAGAAGCCTCCTCTAGAAGAAGAAGGAGGAGGGGGAGGAGAAGGAGAAGGAGAAGGAGGAGGAGAAGGAGGAGGAGGAGGAAGAGGAGGAGGAGGAGGAGGAGGAGGAGGAGGAGGAGGAGGAGGAGGAGAAGAAGAAGAAGAAGAAGAAGAAGAAGAAGAAGAAGAAGAAGAAAGAAGCCTCCAGAAGAAGAAAGGAAGCAGCCAAGACCAGGAAGGAGGATACATGCCATAGGTTAGAGGAAAAAACCTCATTCCGCATGTCCTGGAACATTAGCATAGCATGGAGAATAACAGTCCAAGAGGACATATGTATATATGGGGTCATATTTGGGGAATAGAATTATGAGCTAGCTTAGATGGGTTAAGATTGTACAACCCAGGCCAGGGCTTGTTAAAATCCATTAGGTGGCTGAGTGCTCATTTATAATGGCAAGTTAAGGATTAACACTGCCGACCAATTAATGATAATATAAATACAGGTAAATAATATAATTATTTATTTTCTACAGTCTGAAAGTGATACAGTCTAGGGGTCTCAATTGGGTTTGTTTTCTCTACCAGTTAAAGAATTTAAAGGCAGGAAACAACCTGGAGTGTAAATCAGGAGCAACAGAGAAATCTCAAGTACCACAGACAGAATCAGCAGTTGAAGAAGTATTTATTGAGGTAAGGAAACACAGGCACACAGCAGACACATAGAGAAAAGACCCTCTGCAAAGCAAATGGAAGACTCAGAAGCTGGAGAACTCAGTCTGTTCTCAGGGCTGAGGGTTTTAAAGTCTCTAAAGCCCCTAACTTAGTGTTGGTCAGTTTGAAGAAAGCTAGGGTGGTTGATTGGCCCAGAACTATTGAGTGACAAGTCCTGATCCAGTCTTGAGGTTGTTGAGCCAGTCTATCAGCATGGAGCTTGTTCTTGGGGGGCAGGAGAGAACTGCCAGGCTTATGTCTCAAGTCAGGAAGAAGCTGGCCATCCTGGAAATTCATAATCTTCATTACCTAGCCATGCCCCCTCTCCCATCTGTCTGCCTATCAGGAAGTCTGTCTAACCCCAAGGCTCTTACTGCAACAGAAACTTACAAAGGAAGTCTGAAAGACTGGAAGTGCAGATTCAGGTGGCACATGGTGGCACAGGGCCAATGATCCCCACACTCAAGTTTGAGGTCCACCTGGGCTGCCCAATGAGTGCCATGCTAACCTGTGTTAATCCCAAAGATTCAAGGAGAAAAACCACTGACCCAAATCATCGTGGCCAAATTAATTAAAGCAAGCATTTAATTAAAACAAGCCTTTTTTATTCATGTACACAGGCTGTCTCTTTATAAAAGTGGGGTTCAAGAGATCAGCATTGGATGTGAGGAAGGCAAGGTTTTTGTAGCTCAGGGGTAGGGGGTTTCAAAATGGAGAATTTAGCAGGCAAAATAGGTGAGGTTACAAGAGTAGAACATGAGCAGAACATGTTAGTCATAATGATCTCCTGAAACAAAGACATGATTGCAAGATGGTCATAACAACAGGTAATCATAACTTTTTGAACAAAAAAAGCAAAAGTGGTGATGGAGTGATGTTAGGTATTCTAAATGTTAATTATCCTGCTCCCAGAGGCCTGCTTGCTGTACATCAAGTAATGCTGTATTATCTTGCTTTCTAATCATTGTCTCTGATTGGTTTTAATAAAATGCTAAGGCCTGAGATTGGGGAAAGAGAGAGGTAGGTGGGACTAAGGTGTAAGGGCTTCTGGGGGAGAGAGGTGCGTGGGTAGGAGAAGGCAAAAGCTGAAGGAGGAGGAAGACACAATGGGGTAAATGGAAGAAGATCATTCCACGTGGCCTGGAATATTGGCACAGCGTGGAGAATAACAGCTCAGGGGATGTATGTGTATATGGGCTCATATTTGGGGAATAGAATTAAGGGCTAGTTTAGATGGACCAAGATAGCACAATCCAGGCTAAGGCTTGATAAAATCCACCTGTGGAATTTTACTTATATCCACAGTGTCTATGTATGTTTACTTATAATGGTGGGTTAAGGATTAACACTGCTGACCAGTTAACGATAATATAAATACTGATTAATAATTTAACTATTTACATCTACGAGGTAGGGTTGAAAGATAGTTATAATAACTTTTTGAAACAAAGACATAGTTGCTGTTTCGTTTCCTGGAACAGGCAGTACCGAACCATTTGTAATTAAGGTTACAGGTGGGAAATACCCCAATTCTTGAGAAACAGAGATTTAATCACAAGCAGAAATGAGCCTAGTTTGTCTTTACTACAAGATTGCTTTTAAGACTAAAATGGAGTTAGGCTGGTACCTTACCTGAGCTACACAAAACCTGTCTCAAATGCATGACAACAATAAAACCATGACCATCAAATCTATTTTGAGAAATGTTATTTTGAGAACTACCAGTATAAGGAAAGCACTAGGAATTCCTCAGAATCACTCAAATCATAACATAGAAATAGCCTGTTGTGGGACACGGAGATAGCTCAGTGGGTAAAGGTACTTGCTGTCAAGTGTGATGACCATGGACACCACATATTAAAAGAGAACACACAGGGCCAAATATGTATAAACTGGACATTGGGAAGGTATACTGGGCCATTTAACTCTCATAAATGTGGCATATTTATATCTATTGTTTTGTATAATACTTACTGTTATAAGAGAAGGAACCATCTGTTGGACTGAAAAGGGAAACTTCTGGGGGGAAGAGGGTGGAAGGGCGGGATAGGAAGGGGGAATAGGGAGGGGTTTGTGACTGAGATGTAACTTGAAGAAAAAAAATAAAGTATTTATAAAAAAAAAAAGAGAACACACTCTCAGACTTCTGCATGTATGCTGTGGCACGTGTGTGTGTGTGTGTGTGTGTGTGTGTGTGTGTGTGTGTGTGTGTGTG
>CAJQZJ010033130.1:1179493-1196591 GCA_907164525.1 Lophiomys imhausi
GTGTGTGTGTGTGTGTGTGTGTGTGTGTGTGTGTGTGTGTGTGTGTGCTTGAGTGCACGAACACACTAAATGTTCATTTTTTTAAGCCCCTGATATTAAAGATGATTCCAGCTACCTGCTATCTGTTTAACAGTCAGGTGAATCCAAAGAGGCATAATGTGAACTCACACACAGTGTCCTCAGTTCAACAGATCTGCCTCCATTTAAGTCCCAGAGGGTTTTTAACATGGGTAGATTATATATAATAAAGAAAAGGGCTTTCTTGAGATGAAAAAAATGTATATAGCAAAAGAAAGGAGGAAGGAAGGAAGGAAGGAAGGAAGGAAGGAAGGAAGGAGAAATTTCATCTGACATTAGGCGTGACCATGTTTATTCATGACAAGGAGGCATCTTTGTCACCCACATGTGCAGATGACCAAAATGCCTACAGAGGAAGATGGGATGCAGCCCCTTATAGGGGTAGAAATGACTTCCATAGTCCAGCAAGGGGAAGGAAATGTAGTCTTTCAGCAGGAAACTATCAGGGTGTGCCCCCCCCCCATTATAATCCTCTTTATTTATTGAAGCAGGATCTCTAAATTGAACTGTAGAACTTGCTGATCTGCTAGTCTAGTCAATTTGCCTTGAAGATCTGCCTTCTGTGCCTCCAAAGCCCTGGGATTACAGGTGAGCCGCCACACCCACCAGGCTTTTATCTTGGTTCCAAACAGCAATCAGGCATTACCCACTAATATCCTGCTCAGCAGGTACTCAGTGAGGGCCAGGTCCTCACTCTCTGCTCCATCAATACATACGCAAAGCAAGTCAAGTAAAAGAATGCATACCAATGCATTAGCACCTTGTAAAGCAAGCAATCCCTCTGGCTGTAGATTTAAACAATGGGAAAGAAAGACTGTTTCTGCTACACACTGGTCTTCCCAAGAACATGCCCCCTGCTTCCTCATCTCATGGCCATTATTCTACACTGTATGTAAGATGTTTCCTATGTAGAGATAAGGATGCACTTGCTTTTATAAAACAGGAATTGCAATTTATTCCACATTTTTAAACAGTTTATTCTATACGAGGAATGCAGCGTGATGATTCAGTGTTCCTATGTGCAATGGAGAGAGTGCCACAAGTCAAGCAAGTTAAGAATCCATTGCTTCCTGTGGTAAGAGCTCTTGGCATCCTCATTTAGCAAATATCTTGTGTGAGTACAGTATCCTCAGGTAGTGAGCTAAACATCTACACTTATTTATACCAAATAACTAGAATGTTATACCCACATCATGTTATTTTCCCTAGTCCTGATAACCACCATTCTACCAGCTATTTCTATGTACTTGGCTTTTCTGTCTCTTTGTTTCTTAATTTCTTCCTTTTGGAGAATATTCTTTTGAGACAGGGTTTCACCATGCGGTCTCTACCAGCCTCAGTCGAATGATACTCTTGTCTCCAGTTCCCTAATGCTGAGATCACAGGCATGCACCATCATGCCAAATTTGTGTCAAGGTTTGTTGGCCTCCTTGACACACAGGGTTAATCTTCAGATGGGGCACAGGTTGTTGGTAGTATGAACTCAGTCATTGATGATGTCTGACGTCCCTCTCTATATACTTTTAACTCTTAATCTTTCACTCTTAATCCTTCAGGCTGGCAGCCTTGCTATATATTCTGACTCTACATCTGCTAGACCTATAGCTTTTAACTCTAAATCTGCCAGGCTGATAGCCTTTTACTTACTTTACTTCTAAATCTTCCAGGCTGGAGTTTGTAAAGAGAAAAACATTAGGACTTAAATACTTACCCTAGGGGAAAAATTCCAGACACTTTTATTCAAAGACAAACAGAGCAAGCAACCACAGTAGAGGCACAGAGGCTTAGAGGTTCATTAACTCCTTATGAGCCAGTGAAAGAGAGGGGGAGAGAGAGAGCGAGCCATGCATTCCCACACATTTTATAGTATCAATTCATACATACATACAGACAATCAGTTACACAGACATATACATATTTGTTGAGAAGTTCTAATAATATTGCTTCTGATAGGCTGATTTCAATGCTGAGATCTGGTTACCACACCTTCTGAGGCATTCTCTTGATTGGTTAATAAAATTCGCTGATAGCCAATTAGCTGGGAAGAAAGAGTATAGGAAGGTGGGACTTCCTGAGATTAGAACAGGAACCCTGCATTTTATACAGGGTTCATTCCACCAGGAGATGTGGAAGCAGATAGATGTGTTTGAGAATGCTGGAAGATAATAACAGGCACATGTCGGTTTGGGATTAGGTGATCTGGGTTAACTTAGAATAGCTAATTGAGACTGCCCAGCTAAGGGTTAAGCATTGAAACATTAAAAGGCCTTGGTGTGTTTAATTACTGGGGAAAGGACTGCAGAAGCTTAGAGGCCCTCCGTCCAAGCAATCCAGGGCTGTTGGACTCCAGTCAAAAATCTCCTGCCAAGCTGCTGGTAATTCTACTAGCCTAATATAACAACTTATATTACTTAACAGACTTTAGGTTACAGGTGGTGTAGCCCACCCTTGGTCCGGGAGCTCTTACCCCAGGATAAATCAGGCTGCCGGTTAAGGCAGTCCAGGCCCGTCAGCTGATCTGATATCCTGCCAGGCTGCCCGCTGTTCTGCCAAGCCGCCTGCTGCTCCACCGGCCTAATCTTATAGTTTATACTTATTAATAAATACAATTGATAATTCAATTGCAGTTTCACATATTCATACACACATTCAAGGGAGTTCCCATCATACATACACATTCACACATATAAACACATGGACAATCAGTCAGATACATATATGGTGGATGGTGGAAAGTTTTACTTCCCTCACCATACCACATCATACACACAATTACATATATGCATACATATAATATTTGACAGATGGAGAATTTTATTTTTCACCATTCCACATTTTATTTCTTTTCTCCCTCAGCTTTTGTAGCCCAGCAGTACAAAATCACAATGTGGTTACATTCTATTTTTCTTTAAGTGAATGATTACAATGAGCATACATGGAAAAACATATGTCCTCAATACCTTCACATGACCAAAAGTTTTATGTATTAGGGTGAAAAGCAAATTCCCAAGAACCCATATACATTTGTAAGTAACTAGTTATAGGTTAACAACGTGTGAGCAAGCAAGGTAATTGTTTCAGCCAGTTCTTTCTTTACTGGCAGGCAGCAATTTGCCGTTACAAAGAAAGAATCAATTATCTTAAAAAGCAGTCTTACAAAGATCTTAAAAGAATCACAAGTATAAATTTTTATATGAAGACAATCAGTTATATTTCTAATTTAAATCCTCAAGGTGCATATCGACTCATTAACAATTTTATTAAATCATATCAAGAAGCTAAGGGCAAAACTGGGTATGAGAGATTAATCATCACTCTGACCATCAGCTTAGCCTGAGAGAGTCATATCAGCCAGGGTTACTTTGGGATATTGTTTTTGCTCGCTAACCTCGAAAAGTCCCTAGCTCAATTATTGGGAGTGTACCCTTCTGAACTCAAGAATTGTTTCTTAAGTTTTTCTACATCAGAACCACTAGAAAAAACATTTTAATTTGACCTTACCAAACAATCTATTTTTCCAAATTCTTTCTAAAGGTAGTGGTCATAGCTAACAATCTATATCTCTAAATTGTTTCTAAGGGTGGTGGTTGAATCATTAATCTGCTCCAGCAGCAGTGACTGAACAATCAAGAATTATTATTGTAGTGCCAGTGATACTGTCCAGCAAGGGGCTAGAAGCCCCCTGAGAGTTTTCACACAACTCCTAAATTGTAAGGGATGTGATGTGAGGGCAGCAGGCAGAGCAAACTTCCATAATATGAAGTCCTCAGGACAATTAGTCTTCAGGGCTCTTCCTTTCAGAGGCACACCCATCATGGCTATGCTAACTGGTGGGTGGTACTCCATGAGTTCTAGAGCCATTCTGTTGTTCCTCCCACATGGCCCCAAACAAATTTGACTTTTTTTGTTTTGTCTTGTTTGTGTTTTAAAGATTTCACATGTAAGTGAAATTGTGTAATGTTTTCCTTTCTGTATTTGGCTTATTTCTCTGAGCACAATGTCCCCTGGGTTTGTTCACATTGCTCCAAATGGCAGTATCTTGGTTTGAAGGCTGAATAATTTTGAACTATGTGTGTGCATATGTGGAAGAAGCTTTATGGATTCATCCATCATTGGATTGCCCTACAATGTACATGGTAGTTCAGATATCTCTACCATGTGCTGATTTCATTCACTGCTAGTATAAACCCCAGAATGCCAGGCCAGGTGGTAGATTTGTTAATTTTAGAAAATCCATACTGTTTTCTACAAAGGCTGCACCAATCTAAACTCCCCACAATGTTAAAAGGGTACCCTTTTTCCAATCCCTGCCAATGCTTAATAACATGTCAGCCCCCCTCAGTTCATCAGTCATGTGAGGGCTAAGAGCTTCCTCTTACTCTGGGGCCCTACTTGGCAGCTCCACTAGGGTAAAGTGTCCCACTAGCAGGTAACAAAGTCCATGACTGAGACCACCCGCCCAACCCCTACTTGTTAAGGGATCTGTATGAGGATCAAGTTGCCTATTCTCTATATCTTGTAGGGAGTCTAGGTCAAGTCTAAGCTTTTTCCTTCTTATTTTGGTTAGTGTTTCAGTAGTTGTAATCCCTTAGGAGCCTAGGTTCGTTGGTTCTGTTGATCTTCATGTGTTGATCTTGACCCTCCAGGTCTCTCTATTCTTCCTCCCTCTCTTATATAGGACTCCCAGAGCTCCAGCTAATGTTTGACTGCATGTCTCAGCATCTGTTTTGATCTACTGCTGGGTGGAATTTCTCATAGGGTAGTTATGCTAGGTTCCTGTTCCTTTGAATCTGTTGGTTGTAGGATAGTTATCCTGTACTATATGGCTAACATCCAGTTATAAGTTAATATATGCCATGTGTATCTTTCTGGGTCCAGGTAAACTCACTCAGGATAAGCTTTTCTAGTTCTACCAGTTTGGTTGCAAATTGCATGATTTCCTTGTTTTCACTGTGTAAATGTACCACTGTTTTTTTATCCATTCTGTGGTTGAAGGGCATCTGGGTTGTTTCCAGTTTCTTGCTAGTACAAATAAAGCTGCTGTGAACATTGCTGAGCTGATGTCCTTGTGGTTTGATGAAAAATCTTTTGGATATATGCCCAGGAGTGGTATGGCTGGGTCTTGAGGTAGAGCTATTTCAAGTTTTCTAAGATATTGCCAGGCTGATTTCCATAGTGGTTGTACAAGTGTGCACTCCCACCAGCAATGGAAGAGTGTTCCCCTTTCTCCATGACCTCACCAGCATGTGCTATCATTTGAGTTTTTGATCTTAGCCATTCTGACAGGTGTAATATGGAATCTCAAAGCCATACTAATAGTGTGAGGTAAAAACCTTTGTGTACTATTGATTTACTTGCATTTTTCTGAATTTTGGTGATGGCTAACTTGTTTTATATTCCTCTTGGCTATTTTTATGTTTTATTTGGGAAAATATCCATTTGCATGCTTTGTCCATGTTTTTTTTCAACAGGTTATTTTGTTTTTACCATTTGTTTTTCTGGTTTCTGAGTTGTGTAATCCTTATATATTTTGGATGTTATCCCCTGACTTAGTTAAGGTTTCTAGTACTGTGAAGAGACACCATGACCATGGTAATTCTTATAAAGAAAAACATTTAATTGGGGCTGGCTTACAGTTCCAGAGGTTAAGTCCATTATCATAATAGTGGGAGGTATTGTAGGAGATCAGGCAGACATGGTCCTGGGGAAGGAACCATGTTCTCCATCTGGATCAGCAGGCAGCAGGAAGTGAATGTCACATCAGTCCTGGCTGGAGAATTTGAGACCTGAAAGCCCACACCCTAGTGACACATTTCCACCAACAAAGCCACACCTACTCCAACAAGGCCACACCTCTGAATAGTGCTGCTCCATATGAGCCTATGGGGCCATTTTTCCGCAAACCAGCACAGCCCACTCTCAGATGCATGGTTTGCAAACATTTTCTCCCAGACTGAACACTGCCTTTCATTGGATTGACAGCTTCCTTTGGGGCACAAAAGCTTTTTTATAGGATATAAGAACATTTGCCTGGTTTTGCTTTTGTCTACTGGATATTTGTTACCCTACTAAAAAATTACCACAAAGATTTACATCAAAAGTGTTTCTTTTCAAGAGTTTTATACTTTCAGATCTTACATTCAGATCTTTAATCCACTTTAAGTCGACTTTTGTATATCCTATGAGAAGAGGATCAATATCACTCTTTAGCAAATGGATATCCAATTTTCTCAACATCATTTATTGAAGAGATGGATGAATCTTCAATTAGCTTTGTGTGTCTGGTTTTTTGCCAGTCCCTTATTGTTTTGGTTCTGATGGCTTTGTAGTAGATTTGGGGTCCAGAATGCATGATACCTCAAACTCCGTTCTTTTTGTTCAATATTGCTTAGTCTATTTCAGGTCTTTTGTGGGTCATGTGAATATTAGGACTTTATTTTCTGTTTCTTTGAAATTCATTATTGACATTTTGATAGAGATTGCATTATATCTGTAGATCATCTAGGATTCTAGGACATGTTAAGAACAGTTATTTTTCTAATCCATGAACATGAAATATCTTTGTATTTATTACAGTATTTGATTTCTTTATTAATAAAATTGTGTGTGTGTGTGTGTGTGTGTGTGTGTGTGTGTGTGTGTAAAGCACCTTTGGATAAATTCATTCCCAAGTGTATTAATTTTTTAATGTTATTCTTTTTGTTTGTTTGGTTTTTTTTGTTGTTGTTTATTGTTTTTCAAGACAGGGTTTCTCTGTGTAACAGCCTGGTTGTCCTGGACTCACTTTGTAGACCAGGCTGGCCTCAAACTCACAGAGATCCACCTGCCTCTGCCTCCCGAGTGCTGGGATTAAAGGCGTGCACGACCACCTCCTGACTTAATGTTATTTTAAGTGGGATTATTTTCTTATTTTTTTTTACATAGTTCATAGTTAGCATATGAAATCCCTATTCACATTATTTATTAATAATATGAAACATTATTTTATACATTGATTTTTATATTCTGCAACCTTACTAGACTTCTTTGTTAGTTCTAGCAGATTTTTGATGAAACTTGTAGGTTACAGAGCATAACCTTATATCCCTTAATTGTGTTGATACATTACTTCTATATCTCATGCATTCAATTTAAAAATTTTTAAAGATTTATATTTATTTTATTTATGTAAGTGTTTTACTCTCTGTAAGTACTGTATCACATGTATGCCTGGTGTCTGAAGAGTCCAGAAGAGTTCATTGGATTCCCTAGAACTGGAGTTACAGATGTTGGAAACTGTCATCTGGATTCTGGGAACCAAATGAGCATCTCCTCAAAGAGCAGCAACTGCTCTTAACCACGGAGCCATCTCTCCAGCTCATATTCAAAATGTATCATCCTAAAAAGTTGTTAAATTTTTCTTTCTACATCTATTAATATGATTGTGTGGAATTTTATCCTTCACTTGATTGATTTGACAGAACCACATTTATTGATTTGTGAACTTGAGTCATCCTTGCATCGTGGCACCATTTGATCATGGTGATAACCCTTTTACTGTGCTGTTGAATTTAGTGGGCTGGCATTGTACTGAGGATTTTTGCATCATATTCGCCAGACATATTGATCATTAATGGTCCTTTTTAAAAAAAATATAAAGTCCTTGTGTATATCTGGTACCAGAGTAGTGCTAGCCTTATTAAATTAATTTGTGAATATTCCCGGTGAAAGTAATGAAAATTTTAGAGACCCCCCTTGGCAGGCAATGAAGCCAGGCCAGCTGGGTTCCAGGAATTTAGCTGATCATAAAAAGGGTGGAACCAAGAATGAAGGTCAATCGAGTCATGGGCCCCAGGTTTCAGGAACTGGTTGACCACAAAGTAGATAGCAAAGTAGATTAGGTTCATTCCTGAGAAAAACAAGTATAGGGTGTGTTTCCTGCTAATTAACTAAAGAATGAGTTGGTACTTGCCACTTGTGATTTCCCCCACCCCCATAATTTGTGGTGCTCACCTATATAACCTTTTCCTTCAGGCAGCTGGGGGTCACAAAACTCCTCTACCCCTTCATGGGATATGAGTTGCGCCCTCAATGCACTGATCCCCCCCCCCCCCCGAAATAAACCTCTTGTGATTGCATCAAGAAGGTCTCTTGAGAGTTTTTGGGTGGCTGTGATATCCCGAGCATCGGGTGAGGGTCTTTCATTTGGTGCATTGGCCGGGAATTTGTGGCCACCCCAATCTCCATAAGAACCCATTTGGAGGTGAGATTTCTGTGTCTTGGGCCTATTTCTGTTGTGTGGTTTGTGAGATTTCTGTCTCTGTGTCCTGGGTTTGTCTCTGTTGTCTGGTCCTGTTATATGGTTTGCACAAAAGTTAAAAGTTGTCTGGTTTGTGAGATTTCTGTCTCTGTGTCCTGGGTTTGTCTCTGTTGTCTGGTCCTGTTACATGGTTTGCGCAAAAGTTAAAAGTTGGCTTCGTGAAGGTTGCTTTCAGTTCAATAGCCGTTTCCGTCTCTTGAGGAGACGGACGGGGTGATCAGGCAGATGTGCTAGTGGATCAGCGGCTGTAGCCCTAGGAGACGTCCCAGGAGGACAGGGACCCCAGGGACACCTGGGAGGGTCCCATCTGGGTGCCGGGGAGGATACAGTGGTCCTCTTGAGAAAGGGGACGTGAGAGACCTCTCTGCCATTTGTTTCTCTGGAGTGGTGCCGGCATTAGAGATTGAGAAGGATTTTTCTGTGTATCTTGTGTTTGTGTTTTGTGTTACTTGTGACAATGGGACAGACTGTAACGACTCCTCTAAGTTTGACACTGGATCATTGGACTGAAGTTAGAACTAGGGCTCATAACCTGTCAGTTGAGGTTAAAAAGAGACCGTAACAGACTGTGCTTCGGAGTGGCCTACTTTTGACGTCAGGTGGACACCCGAAGGGACTTTTGACTGGACCATTATTTTTGAGGTAAAAGCTATTGTCTTTAAGGAAGGACCAGGGTCTCATCCCAATCAACAGCCATACATTACTGTTTGGCAAGACCTGGCCCAGAACCCACCCCCATGGGTAAAACCTTGGGTGAGAAGAAGGAAGCCAGGCTCCCGAGCTCTGACTCTCCATGGCACAGAGCCTAAATCAAAACAAAAGCCAACTTCAGAAACAAAACCTTCAGCTCCGCCTAAGATCTATCCTGAGATCAAGGAGCCACCCGAGTGGTGAGGCCGCCGCCGCCACCCCCCTACCCCCAACCACTGCAGGCATTCCCACACCAGCCCTGGCTCCGGCCCGAGCCTGGAACTACAAGTAGCAGAGGGAGAAGGGCCAGAAACTGGCACTCAGAGCCGGAGAGGGTTGAGCCCAGAGGGACCCAATTCCACTGTGGCTCTACTCCTCTGAATGGTCCCCCCCCCCCCCCCGTGGACCCACCAGCTTTGCAACCCTTATAATATTGGCCTTTTTCCTCAGTTGATTTATATAATTAAAAAGCTAACCACCCGTCTTTCTCTGAAAACCCTGCTAGTCTTACAGGTTTGGTGGAATCTCTGATGCTTTCTCACCAACCCACCTGGGATGATTGTCAGCAGCCTTTGAAGGTTCTCTTTACTACAGAGGAGAGGGAGAGAATTCTCTTGGAGGTACGGAAGAATGTCTCAGGAGATAATGAGACCCCCACTACCCTCTCAAATGAGATCGATGCTGGGTTCTCCCTTGATTGACCAGATTGGGACTTCAACAGGGCTTCAAGTAGGGAGTGGCTGACAGTTTTTCCGCTGGACTTTAGTGGCAGGTCTCAGAGGTGTGCTCAGTGCCCCACCAATTTGGCCAAGGCAAGAGGAGTACTTCAGGGTCCTGTTGAGCCACCGTCCATATTTCTTGAGAGGTTGATGGAGGCCTACACCCCCTTTGACCTGACCTCTGAAGGACAACGAGCTGCTGTGGCTATGGCCTTTATAGGAATCTTGTTAGAGAGGCAGAGAAAGTATATCATAGAAGGGAGACTGAGGAAGAGAAACAGGAAAGAGAAGAGAGAGAGGATAGGCGGGATTGCAAGGAGAACGAAACTTGACTAGGGTACCGGCCACAGTTGTAGGAGATATATATATATATATATATATATATATATATATATATATATATATATAGAGAGAGAGAGAGAGAGAGAGAGAACAGGGCTTAGACAGACAGGGAATCTGGGCAAGAGAAGACCTAGACCAAATGGAAATGGAGAACAGAGACACCGGTTGGAGAAAGATCAGTGTGCCTATTGTAAAGAAAAAGGACACTGGGCTTGAGATTGCCCAAAGAAGAAGGGAAAGATCCCTAAGGTCCTGGCTCTTGAAGATGATTAGAGGCGACAGGGCTCGGACCCCCTCTCTGAGCCTAGGGTAACCCTGAACGTGGAGGGGACCCCTGTAAACTTTCTGGTGGACACAGGAGCAGAATATTCTGTCCTGAAATAACCATTGGGAAAATTAAAAAACAGAAAAACTGAAGACACAGATTTAGTTTGCTAAGGAAGGGCCAGAGGTGACATGGGGAACTCCTACTTCTATGACATTGGCCTTAAAACTTAAAGAAGAATACTGGCTCCATGAGCCTCCGGGGAACAAAGGGCCCTGGATATCAGTGACTGGTTAAGAGAGGTCAATAAGAGAGTTCAAGATATTCATCCAACTGTGCCCATCCCTTATAACCTTCTTAGCTCGCTTCCACCAGAAAGGAATTGGTACTCTGTTCTAGATTTAAAAGATGCATTTTTTTTCTGCTTGAAGTTACATCCAGACAGTCAATACATCTTTTCTTTTGAATGGAGAGACCCTGACAATAGATTAACGGGACAATTGACTTGGACTAGATTGCCACGAGGATTCAAAAACTCCCCTACCCTCTTTGATGAGGCTCTTCATCAGGATCTGGCCTCCTTCAGAGCTGAAAATCCTCACCTAACATTGTTGCAGTATGTAGATGATTTACTCTTGGCAGCATTAACTAAATCTGAGTGTCTTCAAGGAACCAAGAGACTGTTGGCAGAACTTGGTGAGTTGGGGTATCGGGCTTCTGCTAAGAAGGCTCAGTTGTGCAAAACTGAGGTCACCTATCTGGGATACACCCTGAGAGATGGAAAGCGATGGCTGACGGCAGCCAGGAAAAAAAACTGTCACCCAGATTCCTGTCCCAACCACCTCATGCCAGGTAAGAGAATTCCTGGGCACTGCTGGTTTTTGTAGGCTATGGATTCCGGGTTTCGCTACGCTGGCAGCCCCATTATATCCCCTCACCAAGGAGGGAGGAGGGTTCACCTGGACCTCTGAATATCAGAAGGCCTTTGAAGATATCAAAAAGGCCTTGTTAACAGCATCAGCTTTAGCCCTACCGGACTTAACCAAGCCTTTCACTCTATATGTGGATGAAAGGGCAGGGGTTGCCAGAGGCATTCTTACTCAGACTTTAGGACCTTGGAAGAGGCCAGTGGCCTACTTATCTAAGAAACTGGATCCTGTTGCAAGCAGATGGCCCACATGCCTGAAAGCTATTGCGGCTGTGGCCTTGTCAAAGATGCTGATAAACTGACTTTGGGACAGCAGTGGTGGCACCCCATGCCCTTGAGAACATTATCCAGCAGCCCCCTGACTGGTCGATGACTAATTCTAAAATGACCCACTACCAGAGCCTATTATTGACTGAGAGGGTGATATTTGCCCCCTCCCCCGGCCATCCTGAATCCTGCTACTCTACTACCTTAGGTGGATGACCGCTGCCCTGACATCTTGGCAGAAGAACCAGCTTCGTGGTTGAAGGTAAGCGGATGGTGGGAGCTGCAGTGGTAGACGGGAGGCGAATGATTTGGGCTAGCAGCCTGCCAGAAGGAACTTCTGCTCAGAAAGCTGAACTTATTGCATTGAAACAAGCCCTGAAAATGGCAGAGGCAAAGTCCATCGGTATTTATTCTGATAGCAGGTATGCTTTTGCCACCGCCCATGTGCATGGGGCAATATATAGACAAAGGGGGATGTTGACATCAGCAAGGAAAGACATTAAAAGTAAAAAAGAGATTCTGAGCCTCCTTGAGGCTATACATCTGCTAAAGAAGGTGGCTATTATCCACTGCCTTGGACATCAGAAGGCACAGGATTCAGTGGCTAAAGGAAATCAGATGGCTGATCTAGAAGCCAAAAGAGCTTCCCAAGGGACAATGATCTTAACCACCATTGGTTCTAAAGATATCAGAAAAACCAGCGTCAGGTATACCCCTGAAGACTTGCAAGCTGTAAAAAAACTAGGGTCGGCTGGAGAATCACCTGTGGTATGGTTAAAACAGAGGATGTTAAGCGGGTCCTGCCTCAAGAAGAAGGACGTGAGTATGTCACCAATTTACACCGTCTGACTCACCTAGGAGAAAAAAACTAAAAGATGTGGTAAGGTCCTCTGACTATTATGTAATTGGACTTTCTGATTTAACAGTGGAGAATGTCAGGAACTGCAAAGTTTGTGCTCTGACTAATGCCAGACCTTCTATGTATAACCTGGGAAAAAGACTCCAGGGTGATAGACCGGGGGCCTATTGGGAAGTGGATTTTACAGAAATTAAACTGGCTAAATATGGAAACAAATATCTTTTAGTTTTTATAGATACATTTTCAGGGTGGGTAGAGGCCTTCCCTACAAGGACTGAGACCACTAATACAGTGACTGAAAAGATTCTTGAAGAAATTTTTCCGAGATTTGGAATACCCAAGGTAATTGGGTCTGATAATGGATCCGCTTTCGTTTCCCAGGTAAGTCAGGGACTGGCCACTCAACTGGGGATTAAATGAAAATTACATTGTGCCTATCATCCCCAGAGTTCAGGACAGGTAGAAAGGATGAATAGAACCCTAAATGAGACCTTGACTAAATTAGCCTTAGAGACCACGGGGGGGGGGGGACACGACAGGGGATGGACTGGACAGTCTTCCTTCCTTTTGCCTTGTTCTGGGTCAAGAACACCCCGGGACGGTTTAAGCTGACACCTTATGAGATTCTCTGTGGGGGGCCTCCTCCTCTTACTGAGGTGAGTAGAGTGTTTGATCCTGATGTTGTCCTTTCTAACCCCTTGTTCATTCTTATTAAAGCCCTTGAAGTAGTTCGGCGTGAGGCCTGGGAACAGCTCAGGGAGGCTTATGAAGCTGGAGACCTGAGCGTGTCTCATCAGTTCCAGGTTGGAGAAGCCATACTTGTCTGGCGCCATCGAGCTGGGAACCTTGAACCTCACTGGAAGGGACCATACCAGGTGCTCTTGACTACCACCACTGCAATGAAGGCAGAGGGCATCTCTGCTTGGATCCATGCCTCGCACGTGAAGAAAACTCCTGAACCTCCTAAGGATGAGTGGAGATTGGAAAAGACTGTGGACCCTCTTAAGCTATGCCTGTGTCACAGGTGCTCTTCAGATGGGGAATGGGACCCCCCATGCCCATCAAAAACTCACCTGGCAGGTGGCTTCCCAAACTGGAGAAGTCGTTTGGTCATTCTCTAAGGTAGCCCCCTCCCTTTCCTGACTTCTGCCAGCTAGCTACAGGTCTGGAACAGTGGGATATTCCTGAGGCAGACCCCCAGAACCTCCCTGAGAGGGACCCTCAATGAAGACACCCTAAAAAGCTAGGAACAAAGTTCGGTGTGGGAGGCCAGAGGGATGCTGTGGGCTGGCTCAACAAAATTTTTACGTCTGTCCAAGGAAAGGTAGGGACAGGAGTGCAGCTAGGCAGTGTGGAGGATGTTGGCTCTGTTTAACTTCTGGACCCCCTTACTATGAGGGCATCACCGTGTTGGGTACTTTTAATAACACCACCAACCATGACGCCTGCTCATGACATGAGAAGAACAAACTGACCCTAACTGAAGTATCAGGGAAAAGGACTTGTTTAGGAAACCCACCTGCTGCCTATGAACACTTATGCAATGAGACCCTGAGGTCTCCAAAGACTTCTGATACCAGATACTTATATCCTGGCATAGATAAATGGTGGGCCTGCAACACAGGATTAACTTCCTGTATTGCCACTAATATCTTTAATGATACCAAGATTATTGTATGTTAATACAGCTTATGCCTTGAGTACTCTATCTCCCCACCGATGCCTTTGTGGATGAGTTTGATTTCCACCCTAAGCGATTTAAGAGAGAGACTATTTCCCTGACTTTAGCTGTAATTTTAGGATCAGGGGTGGCACTGGAACAGCTGCCCTAGTACAGGCCCCTCAGTACTTTCATCAATTAAGAGTAAGTGCTGTACAGATTTTAATGCTGAAACAACAATATCAAGGGTTACGGGGACAAGATAATAATAAATAGGATGACACAGATGTATAGGTTCTAAGATTAGAACAATGGACTAGAAGAAGTGGGGGATGAAAGGAATGAAAATTTTAGAGACCCCCTTGGCAGGCAGTGAATCCAGGCCAGCTGGGTTCCAGGAATTTAGCTGATCATAAAAAGGGTGGAACCAAGAATGAAGGTCAATCTGAAAGACCCGGGGGAGGGAAGTACCTCACCCGACACTCAGAATATCACGGCTGCCCCAAAACTCGCAAGAGACCATCTTGATGCAATCACAAGAGGTTTATTTCGGGGGGAAAAGGGGGAAAGGGGGGGGCTCAGTGCACTGAGGGTCGCCACTCATATCCCACGCAGGGCTAGGAGTCGCGACCATGATTTGGGGGAGAGTCCAATATTTTATGGGGGAGCACCACAGATTAAGGGGGTGGGGAAAATTACAGGTGGGAAGTACCAGCCCAGCCCATCGTTTACCACAACCCAAGGGGGAGGGGAAATACAGCTGGAATGTACCAGCCCAGCCCATTAGTTAACCAGTGGGAAACATCCTACATCTGTTTGTCTCAGGAATGAATCTAATCTTGTTTTGTTATCTACTTTGTGGTCAGCCAGTTCCTGAAGCCCTGGGGGCCCATGGCCCAATTGACCTTCATTCTTGGTTTCAACCTGTTTATTTATGGTCAGCTAAGTTCCGGGAATCACCTGGCGGCTGGCCTGGCTCTACTGCCGACTTAGGGGGTCTTTTAATAATTTTCATTCCCTTCAAATCGAGTCATGGGCCCCGGGTTTCAGGAACTGGTTGACCACAAAGTAGATAGCAAAGTAGATTAGGTTCATTCCTGAGAAAAACAAGTATAGGGTGTGTTTCCTGCTAATTAACTAAAGAATGAGTTGGTACTTGCCACCTGTGATTTCCCCCACCCCCTTAATTTGTGGTGCTCACCTATATAACCTTTTCCCTCAGGCAGCTGGGGGTCACAAAACTCCTCTACCCCTTCATGGGATGTGAGTTGCGCCCTCAGTGCACTGATCCCCCCCCCCCCGAAATAAACCTCTTGCAATTGCATCAAGAAGGTCTCTTGTGAGTTTTTGGGTGGCCATGATATCCCAAGTGTTGGGTGAGGGTCTTTCACCTCCTCTTTAATATTTTAGAAGGGTGTGAGAAGGATTGATTCAGCTGTGATATCCTCAGGTCTTGAAATTTCCTTTGTGGGAAAAAAGTGTATTAGATCCAATCTCTTTACTCATTTTTAGTCTGTTTAGATTTTTTTATTTCTTCATATTTCAGTCTTAGTTGTTGCATATTTCCAAAATTTATCCATTTCTTCTGGATTACTCAGTTTGTTAGAGCATTACTGTTCATAGTTTTTCATGTTCCTCCATTGGATTTCATAAGTCTGGGGTATTCCCTGCTTATTCTGCATGTGTCCTTTTTGTTTGCCCCACAATATTGATTTTCCATTTGATATTTAAATTCGTGTGTCATTCATGCCAGTGTTGTTTAATTTTCATCTTTTTGTGAGTTTTCTAAGCTTCCTCCTGATATTGAATTATGGTCTCATGCCATCATGATAAGAAACAACAGCAACCAAAGCACTTGATTTCCCTGATTCCCCACTCTCTAATTTGCAAGGGTTAAGATGCTCTTCAAAGACCAACAGACAGACTTCTCTGGCTTTGTGAGACTGAGGGAGTTCTGTCTCCTCTAGCTCCAGAGTCTTTTGCAGGCTCAGGGTGACCCACTGCCTCCAGCTAGTCTGGCCGTCCATCCCTAAAATTTTCACTACTTTCAAAATCATGTCACCACCCGGAGATCAAGTTTTCAATGAATGAACCTCATAATAAGTTAAAGACCATAAACAAGCAAACATAAGCCTGTGAGGGTCACTTCATACCCAAACAACAGCAGATTTGCTCTGATTTCTTTCTCTTCACATCTTCTATATCTCTAATATATGCTTGCTTTGTGGTTACTATAAGGATTCATACAACATATTATTTTACAGTTTTTTTTAATGACAACAACTTTAACTGCACATCAAAGCTCTGTACTTTATATCAGCTCCCTCCATTCTATGTTCTTGATGTCACAATTTAATCATTATAGTGTATTATTTTCCTTAGTTAATTATTATGGTCATAGTTCTTTTATGATAATAATACCAACAAAATGAAAAACAAAATATAATGAAAATTAAACACAAAATGCATTCTTAAGGAAAACCAAGACAAATTAAAAATAGGAAAAACAGAAGTAAAAGAGTTTATAAAAAGCAGAAAATGTAAGGATAGGATTTTTTTGGATTTTGTCTTTTACAAAATAAGAAAATGTAAGGATAGGATTTTTTGGGTTTTTTCTTTTACAAAATAAGAAGATGGAAGAAAAACAAAACAGATAGGGGAGGAGGACTAAAAAAAATAGTTGAAAGAAAGGACCAAAGTTTTTTGGGTCACCAAAAATCCCAGGTTCAGTGGGCCAAAACTATGGCCCAGCTAGGGATTTCCATAGCAGACTGGAATTCCCCAACAATAGGTCTTTAAGAGACCAAAGCCAGAAAAGAGGGATGAGCCTGGCAGATGGTTTAGAGTGAAGACACTTGATAACTAGATAACACTGATAACCTGAGTTTTTGTCCCAATATGATACAATTTGTCCTCTGACCTCCACACACACATGCTGTCATCTACACACACACACACACACACACACACACACACACACACACACACACA
>CAJQZJ010033130.1:1196601-1223525 GCA_907164525.1 Lophiomys imhausi
ACACACACACACACACACACACACACACACACACACACACACACACACACAAATAAATGTAATTTGTAAGAGGAAAAGAGTCAGTCATGGCTAAGGATAATCCACAGTGGTTTTCTCACTTCTTAATCTCAATAATCTTCTACTTCATTAGAAAGAAAGAAATAGCCTCTTCATTCACCGGGGGCCTACGAGGCAGTACTGCCAGTGAAAGGTGTCTCCTTGCTACTGGGGGAATACTAAAAAAAAGACCAACAAACACACAAACCCACAAAAACAAAGAATATCAACAAAAAAAGACAGGAGAAAGAGAAGGGAAAAGGAAAAAGAAAAAAGAAAAAAAGAAGGAAAAATAAAAAGATAAAAAAAAATTTATGTCCATGTTCCTTTTGGTGTGTTGGTTGTAGTACAGATATCCTGTACGATATAGCTAAAATCCTACTATAAGTGAATAGATGCCATGTGCATCCTTCTGAGACTGGGTTAGCTCACTCAGGATGAGCTTCTCTAGATCCATCCATTTGGTTGCAAATTGCATGATTTCATTGTTTCTTATAGCTGAGTAATATTCCATTGTATAGATGTACCACAATTTTTTAATCCATTCTTCAGTTGAGGGACATCTGGGTTGTTTCCAATTTCTAGCTATTACAAATAAGGCTGCTATGAACATAGATGAGGAGACTTCCCTATGTCTCCGTGAGAGGTCCTTTGGGTGTATACCCAGAAGTGGTATGGCTGGGTCCTGAGGCAAAGTTATTCCTAGATTTCTAAGATATCGCCAGACAGACCTCCATAGTGGTTGCACAAGCCTGCACTCCCACCAGCATAGTTAAATTTTGAGTTGTTTAGGAATCAAGAGGGTGTTATAGATCTAAGAAGATACTCTTAAAAGTGTGTTGCAAGTTAGTATGAATGTTGAGTCAGATATAGACCTTTAAACTCATGGAGATGGTTAGATAGTAGAATGCTAAAGTCAGGGGCCAAATATGTATAAACTGGACATTGGGAAGGTATACTGGGCCATTTAACTCTCATAAATGTGGCATATTTATATCTGTTGTTTTGTATAATACTTACTGTTTTAAGAGAAGGAACCATCTGTTGGACTGAAAGGGGAAACTTCTGGGGGAAGAGGGTGGAAGGGCGGGATAGGAAGGGGGAATAGGGAGGGGTTTGTGACTGAGATGTAACTTGAAGAAAAAAAAAAAAGTATTAAAAAAAAAAAGAAAGAAAGAAATAGGAGCCCAAAGGCCATCTAGCTATGAGAACTATGGCATTTAGTAACTAACTCACTGTGTTAGAATTAGACCCCACACAATGCTCAGTTTCTTTGCTTTTCTTTTACCTTTAAGTAGCTCAGCTTGCATACACCCCAAAATATTTCAATTCCTTCCTATATTGAGGAATTGGTCTTGAAAAGTTGCCAGGATGTAACTGGCATTGATGATAGTATAGTGAGGGCTTGTTTTTTTGTTTTGTTTTTGTTTTTTTTTTTTTAATCATGGAGGTGTAGTTTCAGGAGATTGTGGGATCCTGCTCCCTTCCTGTCTTACTCACCTTTCCACCACAAAGTGGGTGGTTTGCTCTGCAGCACATTCCTGCCCTGACATGCTTACTCACCGCAGACAATAGGCCCAGTGAGTCACAGACTGGACCTCCAAAACTGAGCCAAAGTTGACCTCTTCTCTTTTGTTGTTTTGTTTGAGACAAGGTTTCTCTGTGTGTCCTGGAACTCACTCTGTAGACCAGGCTGGCCTCGAACTCATAAAGATACATCTGCCTCTGGAGTGCCCTGTAGCAACCTCTTGTTTTCGTAAGTTCACAATCATAGGCATTTGTTTTAGGAGTACAAAGGTGGCTAACTCGTTTTTCCTTTTGATTTCTTTTTTTTTTTTTTTTTTTTTTTTTTGGTTTTTCGAGACAGGGTTTCTCTGTGTATCCTTGGCTGTCCTGGACTCACTTTGTAGACCAGGCTGGCCTCGAACTCACAAAGATCCGCCTACCTCTGCCTCCCAAGTGCTGGGATTAAAGGCGTGCGCCACCACCGCCCGGCCTCCTTTTGATTTCTGAAGAGAATTCTGGTGTAATCTTCATCCTCAATCCCTATAGATAATGTGTTTTATTTCCTCTGGCTCCTTGAAGTTTTTCTTTTCTCTTTGATTTTCTTCAGCTTTGTCAGGACAAGTCTAAATGTATATGCTTTTTGTCTTTTTCTGCTTTCTGTTCTCTAGACGCCGTGGTCTGGTGTTCATTATTAACTTTAGAAAGTCCTCAGCTGTTATAATTTCTAATCATATCCATAGTCTCACAGCTCATCACTTCTTTTGTCACTTTCTTGACCTTTACTGGTCCCTTGATGTTTATTGTACATTGTTCTTTTCATTGCCCTCTGGTTTTAAAATATTAGTTCTTTTACCCTCTATTCCCTTCTCCCTTGCTTTCTGATTTGAGATGTTTGGAGTGACAAGTCTCTGGGCTTACCGCCCTTTCCTCAGCCATTCTCAACCTATTGATGAGCCCCTTGTTATAGGAAAATCTGAGATGAGTTAAATTTAACAAAATGTATTTGAGCAAGCAAGTTTCTGGGACAGCATTCTGGAGCATGTCTTGTTCAGAATTCCTCCCATATGTGGTGGTTATATTTATAGCCTGAGAAAAGGAAGTCACTTAGGAAAATAATTTGGTTGGCTACAGTCAGCACTTGTCCTAATATGGACATGATATGATCAGTTTGGCAGCCTGTGATTGGCTGAAGCAAGACTATTACTGTTGGCAGAAAATGAGCTATCTGTTACAAGAGCACGCTTCTAAGTTAGCTTACACTAGTTAACTAGTTAATTTGCTTACACACCAAAGTTACAGTTTATTACACACAGAGGCAGCTTTTGGCCAAGTTTTAATCTAGATACTGACCCAAGCCAAATTTACCACTTTAACACTGTCAGAAAATAAACAGATAAATAGTTAAGAGAAATAATTTAAATTAGAAAACACTTTTTTGGCTCAATATTTCAGAAGCCCAAGTCTATGTTCATTGGACTCTGTTGCTTCTTGGCCCATGATGAGGTAGAACATTGGGGTGGTAAGAACATGAGAAAGATGGGGAGGCAGCAGGTCATATCATGGAGGCAAGGAGGCAGAGAGAGTGAAAGGAGGCACTCAAGGACAATAGCATATTCGTTCCAGGGTATGCCTCCAGTAACTTCCACCAGTCAGGCTCTTCTTTCTACAGTTCCACCAACTCCCCACAGCCTGTTCACAATCTTCAATTCATGAACAAGTAACCCATTGTCAAAGGCAGATACATCAAGATCCAATGAGTTCCTAAAAGCCACAGTCTGGTAGGACAGTAGAGACTGGAGAAATCCACAAAAAGATTAACATAGGAAAGAAGCTAAATTAACAGAGAAAGACTGGAAGCACTTCCCTACTTGGAACAGACCGAGCTGATTCAAAGCACTTTCCCAACATCACCCCTAGCCCACCCCAGTGTACAAATGTGGGTGAGGCCTGTGCTGTGTAAATGCCCATATAAAGGGTCTTGTAATTCATGGCCTTTGAATGTGGACTTTTCTCTCAGCTCACTAGCCTATTCCAGTCTCAGGAGTATTTTTCCTTTCTTAAAACTGTCTCTATTTCTATTTCTTTTGTTTTCTTTTCTTTTTCGAGACAAGGTTTCTCTGTATATCCAGGCTAGCCTTGAACTCACAGAGATCCACCTGCCTCTGCCTCCTGAGTGCTAGGATTAGAGGCATATACCACTACTCTATTTCTATTTCTAAGCATATGTCCCTGGTAAAATTCCTTCCCTAAGGATACAATAGCTTGTAATACTCCAGCAGGTGCTCCTGGACCTGTATCCTCTGAACACTGTTGCATTAGGGACCAATGGAACTTCAGAGAGACAGTTCATCTCTAAAAACCAACACCAAAAACCTGTTTCCATTATCATTGGAGTGCTTTGGATTTGAGATGTTTCCTTTCAAATCTTCTGTAAAGTTTTCATCTCTTTATCTACCCACCCCGGCCCCCATCAGATCCTGTGTTTTGTCAACTTTTCCCAATAGCGCCCTTAGCATACTTTTCTTAGCTATTTTTAAATCATGGATCTGATAATCTCAAACTTTCTGTCCTTCTTGAACCTGGTTCTGGCGCTTGCTTTGTCTTTTCCAGCTGTGTTTTTTCCTTGTTGTATGCCTCCTCGTGATTTATCTTGTTAAGGGTAAATGTGATGTGCTGGGCAATAGAAACAAGTAAATATGTAAGTGAATTCGTGTTCAACTGTCTAGAAGTTAAGCCTGTTTTACTCTGTGTACCACATGGAGGTGCCAGAGGCCAAAATGTCTTCTGGTGCCACTGCTTTCCTCTCCCATTCTTTTTGGGGTTCCAAAGATTTTGTTGAGCAAGTTTTTGTTCATTTCTTCCAGCTGTGTTCTGCTCCTGTAGAGTCCTGACACAGAGGTAAGGCAAGGAGTGAAGAATAGTGTTCTACAGATCTGGGATTACTTCTCAGTCTTTTGACAGACCTTGTACCCACACCTTCCACACCATGACCTTCAGGAGTTCCTCGGCCACCCAGCACCCCACCACCACACAAACATACAGCTTAGGTAGAGACAAGGGCTGCAGCTATCCGACTCTTAAAGCAATAGATCCTCAGAAACCAAGATTTCCCTAGGCATCTCATGCTGAGAGAGGAAAAACACTGAAGTCTGATATCAGTTGAGGGAGCAGAGGAAGCACAACCTGTCTCCCAGAAAGAGATTTCACATTTCTGACAACTTGTCAGGGCACTTCAGCAGGAGAGAGTGGGTCTGAGACTCTGATGATGATGGATGGATGGGACCACACCTTGACTGGGACCTGCTTAGATATGCATATCTCTTGCACTGTAATTGAACCGAAATCTCTGTGTCTTGGCAGAAAGGGGTGGTTCTCGACCTCTTTGATCCTCCGACCAACATGGCCACATTGACTAAATCTCCTAATTCTACTCTTCACTATTACTTAGAAGATGAGGATGGAAGGCCAAGTCTGGCTTACTAGGGGCTGCGAGGCTCTTACTCTAACTAGCACCTATCACTATCTACATGTGTTCTTATCACTAATCTACAGCACTTTCTTCATCACAGACTTATATATTCACAAACACAGAAGCCTGTGGGACTGTGGCCTATTGTCTCTTCTTGTTTCATGATACTTATTATAAATCCTGTGGCTTATATTAAATGTATGTATCTGTAACGTAGGTCCAGCTCTTTGATTCAGCTCTTCATTGCTAAGAATTATTTGGCCTTTTACATTTCTCATAAAGCCTAGAATTGGATTGTCAGTTTGGTGATAGTAGCAGTAAAAATAAGTGCCCATCATGAACCTGGACTTTCAGAGCTTTAATGGGTCACAAGGGAGTCTGTGAGTAGTGAACCCACCACAGCAAATATAAATTGGAGCTGGAAGTTCTGTCTTTCCTCTAGCTTGAGGTGAGTGCAGAGGAGAAACAGTGGCTGAGGCACAAAGAGACTTAAGTGGTGGAAACTGGTAACCTCAGGTTATAGGATCTGAGGTTCCTCACACAGCACTAGCTTATGAAAGCACAAACACCATCTATAATTAACATGTCAAAAACTAGTTATTTGTTGAGCTTTTTCATTTCTTTTAAGATAAGAGTCAGGGAAGAAGAAAACAACTCTAGTAGGCAACAAGGCCACTAATGATTGAAAATGTCACTGGGGCTGCCAAACAAGAAACATAGGGAATACATTCATGTCTTTCCACAATGTCAGAATGTGCTGAATAATGATAAACTCACAAACTATGTCAGTTTCCCTGGTGGCAATTTGACATATACTCCCAACTTCCCTAGACAGCTGAAGGCCATTGGTAAACATGGCCTCTTTTATCTCTATCTTAATTACTGTATGAACTCTCATACATTACATACCACACAGTAATTATAGTTTTGTGTACATAGGCTATAGAATGTCTTCAAAGGGGCTAAAGATGCATAGTAAAGACCAAGAAGCTCAAGAGTTGTTGTATGAATTATTAATATTTATAATTGATATATATGATTATTAGGGTGGTGGAGTTATTCCTTAGCCTGCAATTTAAAAATGAACACATAGAACCTGGTTAGATTTTAAGATAGCCTTAAGCACTGGGACTGGGCATATCTTAACCCTCTAAGCTAACCTTCCAGCCAAAACCCCCATAAATACTTGTGCATGTTAGAGGTGATCTGGTCCCCTGAGCAGGTTGCTCCTGGCCATGTGTGTTTCTCACCTTCCATCTTAACCCATCGCATCTGTCCCTTTTTCTTCTGCCAGTCTCTCTCCTCCTTCTCTGACCCCCAAGCCCTCACACCTTTTCCCTGCCTACCTCTCTTCTCCCAGCCCAGACTGTAGGCCACTTTATTCAACCAATCAGGGATAGATTAGCAGGCAAAGTTACAAATGTCATTTGGGGTACATGAGTGTCTGCTGGTAAAGGACAGCAAGCAGACCTTGGAGAGCAAAATAATTAACATTAGAAAACATAACATAGACCAACCCCCAAGAAAGAGACCCTACTGGAGGCAGAGGTGGAGAGATGATACAACTGTGAAACAGTTAGATATTAATAAACAGAGCGTAAGAGCCACTGGACCTACAAGGAAGAGAACATTGTCTCTCACCACTGTTCTCAAGGAGGAGGTTTTGGCAATGAGAGAGCCCATTTGAGATATGACCTCCATCTTATAAAGAGGATTAATGTAAGGTCTCTGCCTATCAGGAAGAAGAGTAACTGTTTGAAGAAATGGAATCCTTCCTAATGGGAATTTGAATTTGGGACAATGGGATGAAAGAGGCTCAAAGGAACCCAATTCTATATTTTCCCCAGAAGGAATGGTTTTGTATTCACCAGTTACCATGAAAGAAAGTTCAGAGAACCTCCCTATTGTAACTAACAAGGATGAATGGTGCTTTAAACTGCTCTCGAGTGGCCTCCACTGACCCAGAACTCTCTGTAACTGCCTTTAGATGCTTTTCCTGGGCTGGCTGCCCCATCCCTGAGTTTGTTTGGGTGCACAGTTGGAGCATACAGTCGTTATGTCTAGGAAGTCACGGCTACATGAGCTTGAGGCAGCTAGCCACGTGTGTCTGCAACATCAGGAAGCAGAGAAAGTGATCAGCTTCCTTTTTTCTTCTTATTCAATCTAGGATCCCATCTCATTGACCAATGCTACTCACCACTAAGGGGGTCTTCCTGACTCAGGTAATCTAGTCTACACAATCCTTCACAGATGTGACAAAGGGTTTGTCTCCTAGGTGATTCCAGATTTTGTCAAGTTGACACTATTAACCATCATACATATACATTGAAATATGCATATGCAGACATAGGTAGGTGCTATACATATAAAGCAAGCACTTTACCACTGAGCTACATCCCTAGTCCCCTTTTGAAAAAATAAGAAATTGGGCTGGAGAGATGGTGCAGAGATTAAGAGCACTGGCTATTCTTCCAAAGGTCCTGAGTTCAGTTCCCAGCAACCACATGGTGGCTCATAATCATCTATAATGAGATCTAGTGTACTCTTCTGGCTTGCAGGCATACATGCAGGCAGAACACTGTATACACAATAAATAAATACATCTCACTTTTTTTGGTTCTCTTTCTAGCTTTTATTTTTATTTACCTTTTAAATATTTATTTATTAGTTCAGGTTACATCTCCATCACAGTGTCCTCTTTTCACCCCTCCCAGTCTCACCCTCCCACCCTCTACCCCCTATCTCTTCCATCACACTCCACTGGAGTGGAGTATCCCTACATAACAGTCCCCCACCCCAGTTCAGCAATCATATGAGGGCCAAGAGCCTCCTCATACACTGGAGACCTACAAGGCAGCACCACTAGGGCAAAGTGTCTCATTGATAGGAAACAAAGTCTGTGTTCCTGTTCCCTTTGGTTCATTGGTTGTAGTATTGTTATCATGTACTATATGGCTAAAATCTGATTATAAGTGAATAGATACCATGTGCATCCTTCTGAGTCTGGGTTAGCTCACTCAGGATGAGCTTCTCTAGTTCCATATATTTGGCTGCAAATTGCATGATTTCGTTGTTTCTGATAGCTGAGTGGTATTCCATTGTGTAGATGTACCACAGTTTCTTTTTATCCATTCCTTGGTTGAGAGACATCTGGGTTGTTTCCAGTTTCTAGCTATTACAAATAAGGCTGCTATGAACATAGATGAGGAAAGTTCTTTGTGATTTGGTGAGGAATCATTTGGATGTATACTCAGAAATGGTATCCTGGGTCTTGAGGTAGAGCTATTTCAAGTTTCCTAAGATATCGCCAGACTGATTTCCATAGTGGTTGTACAAACTTGCACTCCCACCAGCAATGGAGGAGGGTTCCCTTTTCTCTACAACCTCGTCAGCATGTGCTGTCATATGAGCTTTTGATCTTAGCCATTCTGACAGGTGTCAGAATGGAATCTGACAGGTGGAATCTCAGAGTCTTCTTGAGTTACATTTCCCTGATGATTAAGGATGCTGAGCATTTCTTCAAGTGTCTCTCAGCCATTAGGGATTCCTCCTTTGTGAATTTTCTGTGTAGCTCTTTCCCCCATTTTTTGATTGGATTATTTGGTTTCTTGGCATTTAATTTCTTGAGCTCTTTGTAAATTTTGTATATTAGCCCTCTGTCAGATGTGGGGTTCATGAAGATTTTTTTTTCTCAATCTGTAGGCTGCTATTTTTGTTCAAATCACAATGTCTTTTGCCTTACAGAAGCTTTTCAGTTTCATGAGGTCCCATTAATTGATTGTTGGTCTTAGAGCCTGAGCTGTTGGAGTTCTGTTCAGGAAGTTGTCACCTGTGCTGATGAATTCTAGGGTTTTCCTCACTTTCTCTTCTAATAGATTTAGTGTGTCCGGCTTTATGTTAAGGTTTTTGATCCACTTGGACTTAAGTTTTGTACAAGGTAATAAGCATGGGTCTAATTTCATTCTTTTACATGTGGACATCCAGTTTGACCAGCACCATTTGTTAAAGATGCTGTCATTTTTCCATTGTATGGTTTTGGCTTCTTTGTCAAAAATTAAATGACCATAGGTGTGTGGGTTCATTTCTGGGTCTTCAATTCAATTCCATTGATCCACTAGTCTGTTTCTATACCAGTACCATGCTGTTTTTATTACTATTGCTTTGTAGTACAGCTTGAAATCTGGGATGGTGATACCTCCAGAGGTTTTTTTTTTTTTTTTTTTTTTTTTGTACAAGATTGATTTAGCTATTCTGGGTTTTTTGTTATTCCATATGAAGTTGAGAATTGTTTTTTTCAGGTCTAAAAGAATTATGGTGGTATTTTGATAGGAATTGCATTGAATCTGTATATTGCTTTTGGCAGGATGGCCATTTTTATTATGATGATCCTACCTATCCGGGAGCATGGGAGATCTTTCCATCTTCTGATGGCTTCTTCAATTTCTTTCTTCAAGGTCTTGAACTTCTTGTCATACAGGTCTTTCACTTGCTTGGTTAGAGTTACCCCCAGGTATTTTATATTATTTGTGGCTATTGTGAAATAGCCTAATTTCCTTCTCAGCCCTTTTATTTGTTGTATAAAGAAGGGCTTCTGATTTTTTTGAATTAATTTTGTATCCAGCCACCTTGCTGAAGGTGTTTATCAGCTGTAAGAGTTCTCTGGTGGAATTTTTGGGGTCGCTTGTGTATACTATCATATCATCTGCAAATAGGGATAATTTGACTTCTTCATTTCCAATTTGTATTTCCTTGATCTCCTTTAGCTGTCTTATTGCTCTAGCAAGAACTTAAAGCACTATGTTGAAGACACATGGTGAAAGTGAACATCCTTGACTTGTCCCTGAGTTTAGAGGAAATGCTTCAAGTTTCTCTCCATTTAATTTGACGTTGGCTACAGGCTTGCTGTATATTGCCTTTATTATTTCTAGGTATGGTCCTTGTATGCCCGCTCTCTCCAGGATTTCTAGCATGACGGGGTGTTGGATTTTGTCAAATGCTTTTTTAGGATCTAGCAAGATTATCATGTGGTTTTTTTTCTTTCCGCTTGTTTATATGGTGAATTACATTGATGGATTTTCATATTTTGAACCATCCTTGAATTCCTGGGATGAAGCTTACTTGATCATGGTGTATGATACTTTTGATGTGTTCTTGGATTCGGTTTGCCAGTATTTTATTAACTATTTTTGCATCTATGTTCATGAGGGAAATTAGTCAGAAATTCTCTTTCTTTGTTGGGTCTTTATGTGGTTTAGGAATCATGGTGACTGTGGTCTCATAGAATGAGTTTGGCAGTGTTCCTTCTGATTCTATTTTGTGGAAGAATTTGAAGAGTATTGGTATTAGCTCTTTTTTGAAGATCTGGTAGAATTCTGTGCTGAAACCATCTGGCCCTGGGCTTTTTTTGGCTGGGAGACTTTTAATATCTGTTTCTATTTCCTTGGGGGTTATAGCGCTGTTTAATCTGTTAAACCTGATCTTGACTTAACTTTGATAGTGGAATCTATCAAGAAAATTGTCCTTTTTGCTTAGGTTTTCAAACTTGGTGGAGTATAGATTTTTAAAGTAGGACCTAAAGATTCTCTGTATTTCCTCATTGTCTGTTGTTATTTCTCCCTTTTTATTTCTGATTTTGTTGATTTGGGTTTTTTCCCTCTGCTTTTTGGTTAATTTGGCTAAGGGTTTGTCTATTTTGTTGATTTTCTCAAAACCAACTCTTGGTTTCATTGATTCTTTGTATTGTTCTTTTTGTTTCTAAGTTGTTGATTTCAGGCCTAAGTTTGATGATTTCCTGCCTTCTGCTCCTCTTAGGAGTGTTTGCTTCTGTTTTTTTTCCAGTTCTTCCAGTTCTGCTCTTAATTCGCTAATATGTGCTGTCACAATTTTCTTTTTGAAGGCACTTAGTGCTATGAACTTTCCTCGTAGCACTGCTTTCATTGTGTCCCATAGGTTTGGGTATGTTGTGCCTTCATTTTTGTTGGATTTTAAGAAGTCTTTGATTTCCTTCTGTATTTCCTCCCTGACCCAGCAGTCATCCAGTAAAGAATTGTTCAGGTTCCATGAGTGTGTAGGCTTTCTGTTATTTCTGTTGTTGTTGAAGTCCAGCTTCATTCCATGGTGGTCTGATAAGATACAAAGGGTTATTTAAATTTTCTTGTATCTGTCGAGGCATGTTTTGTGTCCTACTATATGGTTGATTTTGGAGAAGGTTCCGTGTGGTGCTGAGGTGTATTCTTTTGTGTTTGGCTGAAACGTTCTGTAGATATCTGTTAGATCCATTTGGCTCATGATCTCTATTAGACTCATTATTTCTCTGTTTGGTTTGTCTCGATGACCTGTCCGTTGTTGTGAGTGGGGTGTTGAAGTCTCCCACTACTAATGTGTGGGGATTGATGTGTGGTTTAAGTTTTGAAGAGTTTCTTTTATAAATGTAGGTGCCCTTGTATTTGGGGCATAGATATTCAATATTGAGATGTCATCTTGATGAATATCTCCTTTAACGAGTATGTAGTGCCCTATCTTTTTTGATTGACTTCAGTTGAAAGTCAATTTTATTTGATATTAAGATGGCTACTCCAGCTTGCTTCCTGGGTCCATTTGCTTGGAAAACCTTTTCCCAGCTCTTTACTCTGAGGTAGCTTCTATCTTTGTGAGTGAGATGCATTTCTTTTTTGCAGCAAAATGATGGGTCATGTTTATGGATCCATTCTGTTAGCCTGTGTCTTTTTACTGGGGAGTTGGGTTTATTGATGTTGATGGATATTAATGTCCAAAGGTTATTATTTCCTATTATTTTGGGTTTTAGTGGTGGTTGTGTTTCTTTTGGTTTATCTGCAGTGGAGTTTTTTGCTTCCTCTGTTTTCTTCAGTGTTGTTATCTTCTCTCAGTTGGAACTTTCCTTCTAAAATCCTCTGTAGGGCTGGATTTGTGTGTAGATACTGTTCAAATTTGATTTTGTCATGGAATATCTTGTTTTCTCCATCTATGTTGATAGAGAGTTTTGCTGGGTATAGTAGTCTGACTGGGTACCTATGTTCTCTCAGGGCTCGTAGGACATCTCCCAGGTCCTTTTGGCTTTTAAAGTTTCTGAGGAGAAGTCAGGTATAATTCTGATGGGTCTGCCATTATATGTTACTTGACCTTTTTCTCTTAAAAAAGAGAAAAAGAAAAAGGAAAAGAAAAAAAAACAAATCATCTAATGGATGGACAAATTTTGCTGTTTTTCTGTCCTTCCCCTAGTTTTGTCATACTGTGTTAATGCCACATTCACATCTGTTGAAGGCCTCAGATGAAGATCCTCTTCCTGTCCCATTAGTTTCCATCTTGTTGATTCATTGACATTAAACTTGTTGCCATAGCTCTAAAGTTTTGAAAGTTTTGCCTAAAGAGGCTTATGGAGCACATCTGTCAGTCTTCCTGTACTGGAGGACAGCAGCTAGCACCTCAGCAAGACACTGGAGGCCCATTAAAACAGCAAAATTACCACAAAAGGAACAAAAATGGAAAACATGGCACAGAATAGTATGCAGAAAGGATAGATGCTCACAGAGAGAGATGGAATAAGAGATCATCATGCCACCTTACTTCTGATATTCTAGAACTTTGCACTGAATAGCTCAAAGATTTTGTCACAATGAAATACTACTCAGCTATCAGAAACAAGGAAATCATGAGGGGGTAGAAATGGATATGTAACTTGAAGTAATAAATGTTTAAAAAAAAATCATGTTGGCAAAAAGATCTCTTCTTCCACAAATGCTGCTGAGCAAAGAGGGTATCTGTATGGACAACACCGGGCTGAAACAAGTTAAACTCCTCAACGTGAATAAAGTCAAGTCAAAAGAAATCAAAGACCAAACACAAGACCTTACATCCTGATGTCATCACAGTAAAACCACAAGGAAAATACTTCAAGCTAATGAGGCAAACTGATTTCCTGAATAGGACTCAAATAGGAAAAAAAACAAGGGTTGGTATGTGGATTTATATCAAATTCAAAAGAACCTGCACAGCAAAGGAGACAAGCAACAGAATGCAATAGCTGTCCTTCATAATTCCTGCTTTACAATTAATGTCTGTCAGAGATACTGGGCCAAGAGGTTGAAGACAGATGCTGTAATGTATGGAAAGAAATTGGGGACTGTCCAGGCAGCCAGTTGTCTGTCATTTTTTAGTTTTGGAAGCTGCTGGCTCTGCACTTCCTTTATTTATAAGGAAGATATATTTATCCTCTCAGGTCTCTGATGTGGTTGAAGACTAGATAGTTATAGTCCCACAGTTAAATTTGAAGTTGTTTAAGAATTAAAAGGATGTCCTAGGTCCAGGAAGATGTTTTTAAGTTGGTAATGCAAGTTAGGATGCAAAATGATGGAACTTTAAACTCATGGAGATAGATAATAGAATATTAATATCAGTTGCCAAATATGTATGGGCTGGACATTGGGAATGTATGTTATACCTTATAATATTCATAGTTGTGGCCTAATTATTCAAAAAAAAGAATTATGACTTCTGGGAGAAGGGGAAGCGAATGGGAGGGTGGGGCCAGGAGGGGTGGGGGACTGTGATGGAGATGTAACTTGATGTAATAAATAAACGTTAAAAAAAATACTGCTCCTGTTTGACCTGTATCGCTGAGTCCTCATTTGTTGGACACCAGACCCAACATTTATATGGAGGTGTCTTTGTGCCTTGGAAATACCTGGACCATGGCTGGAAATCCTTGGGTCAATATTCATCACACTGAGTAACACACACACTGTTGTGCCAATGACAGTTCATTTTCTTCTTTCCAATTGGGTTCTTGTTGTGCTCTCCTTTCCAAGAATGATGTGGGAAGACAATTCTTCCAGAGGGTTCAGGTTCAATTTCCAACAACCATATAATAGCTTACAACCATAACCATTTGTTACAGTTCTAGGAGGTCCATAAACATGCGGGCAAAACACTCATGCACATTTAAGAAGAGGAAGAACAGGAGAAGGAAATGAAAAAAGAGGAGGAAGAATTGCTTGGTAGAAGAACATTCTGAACAGGAAGAATACTTATATTAAAAAGTTACTTGTAGCCGGGCGGTGGTGGCGCACGCCTTTAATCCCAGCACTTGGGAGGCAGAGGCAGGCGGATCTTTGTGAGTTCGAGGCCAGCCTGGTCTGCAAAGTGAGTCCAGGACAGCCAAGGATACACAGAGAAACCCTGTCTCGAAAAACCAAAAAAAAAAAAAAAAAAAAGTTACTTGTTACTTGAGCTGGGAGTTCAGCTCAGAACCAAAGTGTTTCTTTTCCAAGTAGCCAAGGATGGCCTTAAACTCCTGATCTTCCTTCCTGCCTCCATCTCTGAATTTCTGTGATTCCCTCCATATTGCCACCACAGGTCACTCTGACATCCTGTAGTTTTATTTGTAAAGACTCTCTGGCCTTTCAAGAAGACTAGAAGTTTATTTAGTGGTAATGGTAAAACAGAGCTCTGTATGCATATAGTTGATGTAGAGGCCATGAATGAAGACCAGAGGACAGCCAGGGCTATGCAGAGAAACCTTATATTAAAAACAAACAAAAAAAAAAACAAAAAGCAATAAACAAACAAACAAATAAAAAACCAGGATAAACTGTAAGACAAATAATGGCCCAGTACAAAGGTCAGCCTTCTACAGTAGTGCTTCAGAAGGGAAAAAGTGTGAGAAAAAAAAATGGAAGGAAATCCTCGGTCTGACTGATGGGACATTCCATGTGTGAAGGCAAGAAGTTCACTTACCAGAAACTTCTGTTTCTCCTCATGTCATGTCTGCCCAGTATTAAGTGGATATGAGGAGAAACAGCCTGAAAATGTGAAGAGGAGACTCTCAAGTGCACGAGAACAATTAGTTACTGAGGGAAAGGAGGTTAAATGGGTGAGAGTAATGATGAGGTGCAATAACAGTGATTCCATCTGTGAAGTGAGGAGGAGGTGGACTGAAACAGCCCTAAAAACGAACAGTCCTGTAAATACTTGGGAGAGGAAATATGAAAGCCAAATGGTTCTGTTTGGTGACAAAGGGAAGTAAGACATGAAGTTCTTCCAGCATGGGAGACAGCACAGTTGTGATGTTCTTAGAAATGGAGGCTCAGCAGGAGAGAGCAGCTCAATTCTGGAAGCGAAGATAACAAGTTCAATCTTAGACATTTTGAGTTAATTGAGGGGAAAATGAGGCCTGGTGGTGAACAAGGTGCTCTTCAAACAACTTGTATGTGAAATCTATTGGTCTCTTAGGACCGCTGATTATCTCAGAAAGGACCATGTTAAGTTATTTCCTAATGGATAAAAATTACCTCTGGGCAAATGCAAAGCATTACTACCAGCCCAGACCCTATCAAAGAGATAAAAGAGAGACAATTAATATATAAAGTACCACACAATATAAAAGGTAGCATACATTTGTAATCCCTGTACTTGAGAGGCCAAAGCAGGAAGATCAGGAGTTCAAAGTCAACCTGGAGTATTTACTAGGACCAGTCAACCGACCAATCAGACAAACATAAAAGACAGAACCAGACTTGGAGTCTTGTGTACATACATACCAAGGGGAAGCTAACCTGCAGATGTGTTTTGAGCTCAGATTGTCTATAAGAAAGTTGAAATGGGGCTAGAGAGATGGCTCAGAGGTTAAGAGTACTGGTTGTTCTTCCAGAGGTCCTGAGTTCAATTCCCAGCAACCACATGGTGGTTTATAACCATCTATAATGAAGTCTTTTGCCCTCTTCTGGCCATCAGGCATACATGCTGACAGAACATTTTATATATAATAAATAAATCTTAAAAAAAAGGAAAGACATTAAAAAAAAAAAGTTGAAATATTGTGGTTGCAGGATTACAGAAGGAGGTGTGGCTATTCCAAAGCCAGAACCCTTCCTGGAGAACAGACACCATTTTCTTGCTATTTTGAGCTGCTAGTCAGGTTGGCATGTAGCCAGGAAGGGAAGGCAGTGTTACCTAGAAGCCTGGGTTATCATCTATCCCTGAAAATGAGATTCATTTCTCTGCATCATTTTGGGTGATCCTCCAGCTGACTCAGAGGTAGAATTTTAGACATGGAACTTCGGACTTTGGTTTCCTAATGTGGCCCTGCAGTTTTTAGAGGTGTCTTCTTTTTTTTTTTTTGCTTGGGTCCCCCCACCCCTCCTTCCATTCCAAATTCACCTAGAGAAATTCTTACCCCACAGGTAACGTTATGAACAGTATAAATCACATGCTTTGGGGGTCATGATGGCTATATTACTTATATTAGTTACTTTTCTCATCTATACAACAAGATACCTGACTTTTTTTTTTTTTTTAATGAGGGAAAAAGGAGTTATTTTAGCTTATAGTTTCAGAGGGATCTGTCCATCACAGTGGGGAGGAGTGGTCAGTGCACATCATGGTAAAACAGAGAAGGGACACTGGAAGGAATCAGGGTGATGTACGGTCTCTAGGGTATGGCCCAGTGACTTACTTCCTCCAATGAGGTCCCACCTTCTCACCACTTCTCACAACACCATCATACTATGAATCCATTAACAAATTGAGCCACTAACAGTGTCAGAGCCCTCTGGAACAGCCCTCACAGACACTTAGAAATGTGTTCTATTGATCTCTAGGTGTTTACTACTCCAACCAAATTGACAATAAAGATTAGTTATCAAAATGACAAAGTCTTTGGTAATGGAATCAGAGGGCAAGTGTTCTTGTTTATGCTTCTGCCACTTGGGGACACAACAAGAAGGTATCATCTAACAGCCAGAAAGAGACCTTCCCCTGACACCAACTCAGCCAGCACCTTACTTAGAGCTCTTAGCTTCCAGACCCACAAGTAACAATCTCTTGTGATCCACAAGCAACCCAGTGTGTGCTCTTTTGTTATTGCAGCCTGCAAGTACTAGGACAGTCTTAATCCTATTTTCATTTGATTCTGTAACCTTGCAAGAACAGATGGAGAGAAAGGAAATAGCTCAGTGAATAGACAAAGCATTAACAGGTGTTGAAGTGTTTGGAGTTAAGCCTCTAAGAAAGCCGAGCAGAAGGGCCTTGTTAATATATGCCATACACTGTTGGCCAATACATATGCTAATTACAAGAGCATGCTGAGCGCTGTCACCAGGAATTTAAAGACCTTACCTCACAACATTTTTTTTTTAATCACAAAACAAATAAACCAGCCGGGCGGTGGTGGCGCACGCCTTTAATCCCAGCACTTGGAAGGCAGAGGCAGGCGGATCTTTGTGAGTTCGAGGCCAGCCTGGTCTACAAAGCGAGTCCAGGACATCCAGAGATATTCAGAGAAACCCTGTCTCGAAAAACCAAAAAAAAAAAAAAAAACAAATAAACCTGAACTCAATTCAGCACAGCAAACAGGATGTGGACAATTTTGAGATTTTTTTTTTTTTCCAAGAATTGCTTCAGAAGCATCTACAATTTATTGGTGCTGTTTGAGCAACAGGTGGTGGGCAAGTAAGTTGTTTGTGAGCATCATGCAGTTATTGATACAATAATCAGGAATATTTGAGTACAGTGTGATATTTCAATACACATGTATTATGCAGTGATCACATTGGGATAAGTGGGCTATAACCTACTACGTCTATCTCTCTTTTGTTGGAGACCAAAAAATATATCATCTCAATTACTTATTTTGTCATGTACAGGAATTGCTATTAGCCATAAAATCAGAAATTATTTCTCCTATCATTTCCTAACAATAGTAAACTAGAATAAGTTAGAACTTATGAATTAGAAAAACAAATCTCCATCTGTTGAATGGGGATATTGTTATTCAACAAAGCTGGTTGTGGTGTGTGCACCAGTAATCCCAACACCTAGGAAGAGGAAGCAAGAGGATGCAGAGTTCGAGGACTTCCTTGACTACAGAGTTAATTTGAGGCTAACCAAGACTACAAAGATGTTAATAATTATTTTGGGCATGGTTGCACACACTTTTAATTCCAGCATTCATGAGTCAGAGACAGGAGGATCGCTGTGAGTTTAAGGCCAACCTGGTCTACATGCTGAGTTCCAGGGCAGCCAGAGTTACAGAGTGAGACCCTGTCTCAAAACAAACAAACAAAAAAGTAATTGTTTAAGAATCCTCATCTTGGGCTGGAGAGATGGCTTAGCCGTTAAGAGCACTGACTGCTCTTCCAAAGGACCAGGGTTCAAACCCCAGCACCCACATGGCAGCTCACAATTGTCTGTAATGGCCAGGCATGGTGGTTCACGCCTTAGATTCCAGCACTCAGGAGGCAGAGGCAAGCAGATCTCTGTGAGTTTGAGGCCACCCTCATCTACAAAATAAATCCAAGCCAGGGTTAGAAAAACCCTGTCTTGCAAAAACCAAAAACAAAAAAAAAAAAGAAAAGAAAAAAGAATCCCCATCTTGTTTGGGTTTTGAACATATATATGTATGTGTATGTATATGTATATATACATATATATGTATATATATGTATTATATATATATTTATATTCTTGATTGTGCTATAAGCTTGCAAGTGACACAGAACAGTATGTGTCACATGTACTATGCTCAAGGCACTGGGAGTCTTATCTAATTTTGATAAACATTGTTTCTAACAACTCTACATTAAGTAGCAAGGTTATAGAAAATACATTTATAAAAGTAGATAGCTGGGCCTGGTGGTACATAACTTTAATCCCAGCACTTGGGAGGCAGAGGCAGGCAGATCTCTGTGAGTTCAAGCCCAGTCTGGTCTATTACACAGAGAAACCCTGTCTTGAAAAACCAGAAAAAGAAAAACAAACAAATAAAAGAAACTAGAAATGGTATTGCAGGTACAGGCAAAATACTCAAGTATCAACAAGTAAGTTACTTCAGGAAAAAATTATTTGAGGATGTGGAGATGGCTCAGTGGATAAACTTCAGCTTGAAGGCTGAAGTTCAGATCTGTAGAAGCCACATAATGCTGGCTGTGTGAGGAAGCCCACTAGTAATTCTAGTGCTCAGAAGACAGAGACACGAGATACTCAGCTAATTTTCTTTTAGTGAAAATTGACACCAAGAGCTGCAACTCGCCCAGCAGATCTTTTGTGCAAATTTGACAAAAGTGCTCATTCTCTTCCTGTTGTATAAAGAGCTCAGCTGGATTCAGATCCAGCCTTGTTATGTTGACAATATTCACATGGACCGCCACCAAATATGGCTTCTCACTAGCAAAGTAATTCTGGTTAGCAAAACTAGCCACATCTGTGGCAAGTTCTGAGCTCAACTGAGAGATCTTGCTTCAATGAAAAAGTGGAGAGCAATCAAAGAAGACTTCCAGTGTCAACCTCAGGCCTCCGTACACAGACTCACACATGTGCACCAGCAGACACACACATATACAGAAATTTTCCTTTGGAAAAAGAAGAATTGTATTGTATTTGTTGTTATAAGAGAAAGAGCCATTTATTGGACTGAAAGGGGGAGCTGTTGGGGGGTGGGAAGATATACCTTAAACTTAAAAAAAAAGGAAGTGGATGGGGGAGTTGAGAGGGAAGAGGGTGGGAGGGTGGGACTGGAGGGGGAAGTAAGGAGGGGATTGCAATTGAGATGTAACTTGAAGAAAAAAAAGAGTACATACTGTTCGTAGACCCCCAATGAATGAGGAGGCTCTTGGCCCTCATACGACCTCTCAACTGAGATGAGGGACTGTTATATAAGGACACCCCACCCCAGAGAAATGGGATGGAAGGGTTAGGAGGTAAAGAAAAAAAAATGAAATGTGATGTTTCGGCCTCTTACTACTAATTGTCATAAACTATTTAGGATAATTAAGAAATGCAAACTAATGGTTATGCAAGCCAGTCATTCTGTTAGGTACTATGACAGCCTATTATAGTTACTTGCTAAGCTAATCAGAAATAAAGCTGCTAAGAGACAAGCAACATCTGCTTACCCAAATAGAAGAGATAGATAGGGCCTCTTCAAAAACCTCAAGAGATCTGCAGAATATGGCATTCAAAGATGTTTTTGTAACTTTAGATTTTTTTATGTCAAGACATATCAACTCCTGACAGCACCCCCTATTCTACCCCAAGTAGATGAGCATCAAAGAATCAGTAAGCCCATAAAATGCTTACTGATCTTTTTATTAATTTTTTTTCCTTACTGAGTTTGTTGAAGTGAAATTCATGCCTAATTAAATTGATGCTATTATACCTTTCACAGAGCCTAATTAAAGATCTTATATTCCTGAAAAGATAAATGTGACAAATGACTAGCAATGCTGCCATTGTCAACATTGTAGAATTATAAACGCAACCAATGGATCACTGGAGTAAATATTTTTGAAGCCCAAATATCTACACATAACTTTCCTTCCAACTATCTGTCCTTTTTACTGGCCGAAGGATATAATATCACATTTTGTAAGAGAATAATAGACATGTACAGAGCAGAAAATCCTCATAGATTTATTTTTCTTATGGACATTGTGATAATAAGCAAGCTTTAACTATCATGAGAAGACAAGAAATCATTCTGTCACGAAGATAGGATTTTAGATTTCACTGGAGACCTTAAATTAAAACTACAGCATTAAAATTGTTGACAGCATTTACACTTCAGTCTTCACAGTTTGAACAAGAAATGTCTACCATAGGTTCGTATGTTTTAATACTTGGTCCCCAGCTGAGAGGGGGATGTTTTGGGAGGTTTAGAATGTGTTGGAAATGGAGCCTTACAGAGAAAGTAGGCCAGTGGGGATGGCCTGGAGGTTTACAACTTGGTCCTGGTTTCTATCTACTTCCTAGTCTGCAAAGACATAAGTGGGTGGGGAATTGTAGCCACACCCTCTCACCATCATGGAAATGCTTGCCTCTGTGCCTTCCCATGTAATGGACCATATTCCCTTAAAACATGAGCCAAGGCTAGACATGAAGATGCATGCCTTTAACCCCTTAACTGAGGAGGCTGAGGCAGGTGACTCTGTGAGCTCAAGTCCAGCCTATTCAATACAGTGCATTTCAGGCAGCCAGGGCTACAACGATCCCATTCCCCTCCCCCCTTATCATCACTTTAAATAATATACATATTTTCCTAAAGTTTAATTTAAAATCTATTTCCTTGTTCACTTTTTCCCATGCAAGTATTTGTTATCTCTTACCCTAATATATCTTGACATTAATTCATAAGCATCAGCTCAAGAATATCTATGCAAATTGCTCTGCAGTGCTCATGAAAGAATGTATGGATTTGATTGTGCACACTATTCAACCAGACTTGGTGGAGCAGCAATAAACAACATAGGAATATAAGAAACAGTTGCTTTTACTTCTCAATCTGAGTAAAAGTGCACACATTTATTTTAACAGTCTAACATGAATGACACTGAACACTATTTTAAAACACAGTACATATTTTCTGAGTACACAATTAATTCTCCATGCATTGGTGTTTGCTGCCTGGAGCTATAATTTAGTTCTGCACCCCAAACAATCTCTCCCTTCATATACTATACCTCGAAAGTCCAACCTACATGAGTTCTGGCTATTTATATAACATCGACCATTCCCTGTTTAATTTGTCAATCTAAACCTTGTTTCATTTAAAAGAAGCATTGGAGGGAATAAACTTGTGGAAATGGAACTTGCCCCAAAATTTCCTGTGTGGGCAGACAGAAAGGCATCTGTGTAGCAGTGCTCTGGGAACTGGGACATCCCACTTGCTCTTGTTTTTTCAAGGGTTTAAGAAGGGAAGAGTGTAACCATGGAAATGTTCCCTCCAAAACCACAGATCTTAAACATCTCCCAGACAGGAAACCAGGAGCTCCCACCTTCCAACGGAGAACTCAGAGTCACTGTGACAGAGAGTTGCTGGCAGGAATTCCTTTCCAAAACAGAAAGAAACATCCTACTACACAGCCATTTTCTCTTAGTGTTGGCAAGATGCTTTTATTCTATTATGTTGAATGTTTGTTAACAACTACAGAAATGAACCTAATGTCTACATTTTTCTTTTGAAATTATTATCATTCTCATTATTATTGGGGTGGAGGGTTCACTCATGCCATGGCAAATGAGTAGAACTCAGAGGGTAAGTTTCAGGAGCTGATTCTCCCTTTCTACTGTGGGATCTGGGGAGTCAACCTCAAGCCATCAGGCTTGTGAGGCAAGCACCTTTACCTGCTGAGCCATCTTGTTGGCCCTAAAATTTTTTATAAGGAAGATTATTCAGTGTATAGACCCAGTTCTTGTCTGTTGGATACATTTAAATCCTAAATTAAGACTAGATATGTCTTATGATTAAAATAGGGGTAGCCCTACAATGGACATAGATCTTTCTTGGTCTAAATATAGCTAAAAAAAAAAAAGATTTGGATAAATTCTTTCAAAAACCTAGGGCTTCTTTTAGCAAAGAAACGAAATTACAGGCTCACAAGTGCTGAAATTAATAAAACAAATATTTACTATTTACCTTTCACACTAAGTGCTGTCAGCTGCTAGGGAAACACCCACCAATAAAAATAGGCCAGATCCCTGATGTTTTTTACATCTGATTTAGTGGCCAATTATTAAAGTAAAAGAAAGAATTCTATGGGGAAGGGGGGTGAATAAGATAAGAGATAATGATAGAAGTATGGAACTGTGATCATTAAACTCATTCTTTTGTACACTGACTTAAAAACTTAATTAAAAGGAAGAAGTTATATACTGTATAGCCTTAAGTATTGAAAGAGAAATGAAACAGGGCAATGGGATGCTTGTAAGTTAGGAGTGGGAGGCGACTTCAAACTGGATGACCCTTTAAAAATGGGTTTTGCACTAAACCTGAGTGCAAGAGTGGTACACTATGTTGAAAAAGAGGAACAGACAACACAATTGTTTTTGAAATAGGAACAAGCTCCATGAATCTCTGGGAAAGGTATTATACAAAGCAGACACAAATGAAATAAACAGCTTGACAAACTATAAGGAACATAAAAGAAGAAAAATGATCATTTTCATTAGCATTTCATGATTCCCCATCTAAGACAGAGATAGATGGTTGAACAAACTAAATTTTTAACTTACACTTATAAAACTGATGTTTTAGAATAGAAAGAAATAGGACAATAGAGATGGCTCAGGGGTTAATTCCTTACTGTCTGCAGAGGACCTGAGTTCAGTTCCCAGCACCCACATCAGGCAGCTCACAACTGCCTGTAACTCTAGCTCCAGAGGAGCTGATGCCTCGTCTGGCCTCCAAGGGCTCCTGCACACATATGATGCACATAAACTCATGCAGGTACACACACATATACTTAAAAATAATATTTTTAAAAAGAACATGAAGAAATAGACATCACAGTTGGGCAGAGTGATGGCACACCTATAATCCCAGTACTCCAGAGGCTAAGGCAAAAAAGGCTCATGAGTTCAAGACCAGCTTGGACTACATGGTGAGACTCTGTTAAAAAAGTTGCCACAACCAAAGTGTTAGTATACAGTTAATGAACAGTCCATGAATTTTTCAAAAATAAAGACGAACCCCCCTTCTTCCCCCTTCCACTCCCCTTCTCACGGATCACAACACTGAAAGTAATCTAATGAAAAGTTATCCCTGTATCATACATCTGTAGCCAGGTTGAAATGGGTTTTAAAACAACGAACATCTTTGGTATGCTCAGTTAAGCTCAGTGTGCTGTGACACACTCTGTTAAAAGACTTTTGAGTCATATTGTAACCACAAGTCTGCATAAAGATGTGAAGCATTTTTGTACAGGTAAACAAAAGCCTGGAAATTTAAAAATCTTTATTTTGTCAAATATTCTTGAACAGATGTTTGAATAGAGAGCAGCTGTGAGTTATTAATCAGGAAGCTTCTTTAAATTTGGAACTGTAGTGCATATTACCATTACACAATATTTAATTGAATTATAGCTCTTCCATTTTATAGTTTAAAAAATGAAGAAGTTGGGCTGGAGAGATATCTCAGCAGTTAAGAGCATTGGGTTTTCCTCCAGGGGTCCTGAGTTCAATTCCTAGCAACCACATGGCCGCTCACAATATACCAAGATCCAATGCCCTCTTCTTTTTTTTGGTTGAGACTGGGTTTTTCTGTGTAATAGCCCTGGCTGCCCTGGACTTGTTTTATAGACCAGACTGGCCTCAAACTCGAGCACACAGAGATCTGCTTGCTTCTGCCTCCCAAGCGCTGATATTAAAGGTGTGTGCCACCACGCCCGGCTCCAATGCCCTCTTCTGGTGTGTAGATGGACAAGCAGACTATAACAGCCATAACTAAATAAATAAATCTTAATTTAAAAAAAAAGAAGAAGAAAGGCAGAAGTTATGGTAGTCTTAAGAACTACTCTGGTGATTGTAGACACGATGCGGAGAACATACACTAAAGACAAAAGGAATGAAAATCAAGCAGACACAGAAGCTGCTACTATGGTTTGAATGTGCCCCTCCCCAAAGCATATGTTGAAAGTTCAATCCCCGAAGCCTATGTTGAAAGTGCAACCTCCAAGAAACCAATTTGGGAGTCTGGGTTAGAAGAGAAGTACTTCGGTCATGATGGCTCCACTCTTGTGAATGGATAAATGTTGGTCGAAACAGTGCTTATGGTTCTCCTGCTTTCTTCTACCTTTATGTTTTCTTTTTGTATTCATGGATGAAGCACAGCAAGAAGGCTGTCATCGGATGTAGTCCCTCATTCCTGGACTTTCTGGTCTCTGAATGTATACAAACTACTCCTGTGTCCATTAGAAATTATCCAGTCTTTGGTATTCTGTTATCACAGCACAAAGCGGACATGCCAGAAACATTGGTTTCAACCTAACGTGCTCAAGCCAGGCCACTGTTAGGTAACTGAGCAAAGAGTGGGCATAAAGACAGGGCTGAATAAGGTAACAGGACCAAGCAATATGAACTCTAGAGAGACACTAGAGTGGACCAGCACCACAGCTCCTCTTCTTGCACCCTACTTCCTTACCCTTTCTTTTGAAAGTGTTGATCCCTAAAATCAATATTATACACCAAATGTTTGCTTTGGAAACCGTAAACTGTGCCAGTGATTCATCTTATATTGCTAAGGGGGAAATATGCACCCTAGTTGGGAACGGTGGTGCACACCTTTAATCTCAGAACCCGGGCGGTGGGGGGGGGTGCAGAAGTTGACCGGTTTCTCTTCTGAGTTTCACTGAGGCTGGTCTGGTCTACACAGAAAGTTCCAGGCCAGCCAGGGCTAGGGAGAGAGACAGTGTCTCACAAAAAGAAACAAAAACGTAATGCCTAAGGCAGTTGTGATGGAGAAGGTCCGGAAAAAAAAAAGAACGCCAACATGAACATGGCGAAAAGTGCTGGGTACTCTACACTAAATCTTAACTGCGGTTATCACCCCAAGAGAGGAGTTGTGACGGAGTTTCTGTTTTTGTTTTTGTACCTTTGGAAAAGGTCGCCCAGTAACGCATGTGAGATGTAGGTATAGATCACCCCAGTCTTGATTTCCAGTTACAGATGCTAGCTCCATGAACTTACAGCTCTGATCAACAGAACAATGACAACACTGATTGTTGCTGGAACGAAAACCTGACGGGAAGAATTTAAAAGAGGATGGATTTATTTTGGTTCCCAGGTTTCAGAGAGTTTGGTCTGTAGCTATCTGGCTTCCTTGCGGAACATCATGGCAGTGCAGGTGTGTGCGGGAGGCTGCTTATGTACTGGTACCTGGACACAGTAGACTACCCGAACTCTGAACCGATTATGGGTTAAACATTGCTTAGATCAGAGCCCTGAGGATCTGAGAGAGAACAGTATGGCTTGTTGTCTCAAGAAGGTGCGCTTCAATACGCGCTTAGGTGTCGCTCAATCCAATCAAATTCACCATCAAGATTGACTATTATTATTTATTATTATTATTACTGCCTTGTTTTTCTTTTGAGACAGAATCTCACACTGTATCCCACTTGGCCTGGAACTCACTATGTAGCTCAAACTGGGTTTGAGCTCACAGTAATCTTCCTATTTCAGTCTTCAAAGTGCTGGGATTACATGCCGGGCGGTGGTGGCGCACGCCTTTAATCCCAGCACTTGGGAGGCAGAGGCAGGCGGATCTTTGTGAGTTCGAGGCCAGCCTGGTCTACAAAGTGAGTCCAGGACAGCCAAGGATACACAGAGAAACCCTGTCTCGAAAAACCCAAAAAAAAAAAAAGTGCTGGGATTACAGATTTCAGCTACAACACCCAATTTTAACCATCATGATTACTAAAATTAAAAACTTTGTTGTTCATCAAAATACATTTGAATATTTTAAAAAACTAGTTACAAATAAGAACACATTGAGAATTCATATAATTGATAATAACAACAAATAATTCTAAATTAGTAAAGAACAGATGAAAATGATGAGAATAAGCATATGAAGAAAAGCTAAGCCTTATTAGTGGCAAAAATAATTTTAACCCTCTTTCAAATGAGAATATCAAATGATATAGAAGTGTTAATCGTAGACTCTCTTAACCTTTCCAGGAGATTCTAATTAAATTGGTAATAACACTTCTGAAAAATATTTAGTACTATTTTTACACACTCATGGAGCTAAACATACATGGAAAATCTCCTTGCTTCAAACCCAAAGAAATGATCGCATAAGCTCAACAGAAATCTAGAATAACCTAAAAATGATTGAAAAGTTTATTGGCAGAAGACTGAAAAATAAAACCTGGCATGTTCACACAATGGTACAGGGTCCCAAGAATCACAGAGTCTTGAAAGACTATCGGTAGAAAGATTCATTTTCAAAGCACTAAAACCAAAAAATTAACATCTTAGGAAACAGATAAAAATAAGCCCGATAAGTCAAAGAAATAATAGCAGAAAAGAAAAGAAAGAAAAAAGGCACAAAGGGTATGTTAAGTCCCGAAGACGGCAGAGTTCTCACAAAGGGTATATTAAGTCC
>CAJQZJ010033130.1:1229604-1269064 GCA_907164525.1 Lophiomys imhausi
TCTCTCTCTCTCTCTCTCTCTCTCTCTCTCTCTCTCTCTCTCTCTCTTTCTCCTCTCTCTTTTCTAAACTAACCAGCATTATTGGCTGTCTGTTGCAACCCCCGAATTTAGAAGATTTCTGAAAGAAAGATGTCAGTCTCCGAGAGTTATGACTGACCCCTATTGCCAACTACATACTCTCAGTGGTTTTGTGGATGTCAAAGGCTGGTCCTTGACAATTGGTGTTCTGTTCAGGAAGTTGATACCTGTGCCATTGAGTTCTAGGCTTGTCCCCAATTTCTCTTCTGTTAATTTTAGTGTGTCCGGATTTATGTTGAGGTCTTTGATCCACTTACACTTAAGTTTTGTACAGGGTGATAAATATGGGTCTATTTGCATTCTTCTACATGTTGACATCCAGTTAGACCAGCACCATTTATTGAACATGCTTTCCTTTTGCCATTATATGGTTTTGGCTTCTTTGTAAAAAATTAAGTGATTGTAGGTATGTGGGTTTATTTCTGAGTCTTCTATTTGATTCCATTGATCAACTAGTCTGTTTCTATGCCAGTACCATGATGTTTTTATTACTATTACCATGTAGTACAGCTTGATATCTGGGATGGTGATACCTCCAGATGTTCTGTTATTGTATATGACTGATTAAGCTATTCTGGGTTTTTAGTTTTTCCATATGAAGTTGAAAATTGTTCTTTCAAGGTCTGTAAATAATTGTGTTGGTATTTTGACAGGAATTGCATTAAATCTTTTGGTAAGATGGCCATTTTTATTATGTTGATCCTACCTATCCATGATCAAGGGAGATCTTTCCATCTCCTGATATCTTCTCAATTTCTTTCTTCAGGAATTTGAAATTCTTGTCATATAGGTCTTTCACTTGCTTGTTTAGAGTTAACCCCAGGTATTTTATATTACTTGTGATTATTGTGAAGGGTGTTGATTCCCTTATTTCTTTCTCACCCCATTTATCTTTTTGTAAAGAAGGGCTACTGATTTTTTAAAATGAATTTTGTATCCAGCCACCTTGCTAAAGGAGTTTATCAGCTGTAGGAGTTCTCTGGTGGAATTTTTGGGAGTCACTTATGTATACTATCATATCATCTGCAAATAGGGATACTTTGACTTCTTCCTTTCCAATTTGTATCCCCTTGATCTCCTTTAGTTGTCTTATTGCTCTAGCTAAAACTTCAAATACTATGTTGAAGAGATATGGAGAGAGTGGGCAGCCTTGCTCTGTCTCTGATTTTAGAGGAAATGCTTTAAGTTTCTGTCCATTTAGTTTGATGTTAGCTATTGGCTTGTTGTAAATTGCCTTTATTATGTTTAAGTATGGTCCTTGTATGCATGATCTCCCCAAGACTTTTAACATGAAGGGGTTCTGGGTTTTGTCAAATGATTTTTCAGCATTCAATGAGATGATCATGTGTTTTTTTTTCTTTCAGCTTGTTTATGTGGTGGATTACATTGATGGATTTTCTTATGCTGAACCACCCCTGTATCCCTGGGATGAATCCTACTTGATCATGGTGTATGATACTTTTGATGTGATCTTGGATGTGGTTTGCAAGTATTTTATTAAGTATTTTTTCATCCAAGTTCATAAGGGAAATTGGTCTGAAATTTTCTTTCTCCATTGGGTCTTTGTGAGGTTTAGTTATCAGGGTTACTGTGACCTCATAGAATGAGTTTGGTAGTGTTGCTTCTGTTTCTATGTTGTGAAAGATTTTGAAGAATATTAGTGTTAGCTATTCTTTGAAGGTCTGGTAGAATTCTGTGCTGAAACCATCTTGCCCTGGGCTTTTTTTTTTTTTTTTTTTTTTTGGTTGGAAGACTTCTAATGACTTCTTCTATTTCCTTAAGGGTTATAGGACTGTTTAATTTGTTTACCTGTTCTTGATTTAATCTTGGTAAGTAGAATCTATGAAGAAAATTGTCCATTTCATTTAGGTTTTCCAATTTTGTGGAGTACATGTTTTTGAAGTAGCCCCTAATGATTATTTGGATTTCCTCAATACCTGTTATTACTCCCTTTTCATTTCTGATTTTGTTGATTTGGGTATTTTCCCTCTGCCTTTTAGTTAGTTTAGCTAAGGGCTTGTCTATTTTGTTGATTTTCTCAAAGAACCAACTCTTGATTTTGTCAATGCTTTGTAATGTTCTTTTTGTTTCTAAGTTGTTGATTTCAGCCCTGAGTTTGATAATTTCCTCTCATCTGCTCCTCTTGGGAGTGTTTGCTTCTTTTTGTTCTAGCTCTTTCAGGTGTTCTTTTAGGTGGCTAGTATAGGAATTCTCCAGTTTCTTTTTTGAAGGCACTTAGTGCTATAAACTTTCCTCTTAGCACTGCTTTCAATGTGTCCCATAAGTTTGGGTATGTTGTGCCTTCATTTTCATTGAGTTCTAAGAAGACTTTAATTTCTTTTTTATTTCTTTCCTGACCCAGAGGTCATTGAGTAGGGAGTTGTTCAGTTTCCATGTGTTTGCAGGCTCTCTGTTGTTTTTGTTATTGTTGAAGTCTAACTTTATTCCATGAGGGTCTGATAAGTTACAAGGGGTAATTTCAATTTTCATATATCTGTTAAAGTTTGCTTTGTGACAAACTATATGGTAGATTTTGGAGAAGATTCCATGAGGTGCTGAGAAGAAAGTATATTCTTTTGTTTTGGGGTGAAATATTCTGTAGATATCAATTAGGTCCATTTGATTCATGACATCTGTGAGGTTCATTATTTCTCTGTTTGGTTTCTGCATCATTGATCTGTCCAGTGGTGAGAGTGGTGTGTTGAAGTCTCCCACTATTAATGTGTGGGGTTCTATGTAAGATTTAAAGTTTAGTAGCGTTTCTTTAACAAATGTGGGTGTCCTTACATTTGGGATATAGATGTTCAGTATTGAGATGCCATCTTGGTGGATTTTTCCTTTGATGAGTATGAAGTGTCCTTCCCCATCTCTTTTGATTTAAATTAATGTTGGTTGAAAGTCTAATTTATTGGATACTAGAATGGTCACTCCAGCTTGTTTCTTGGGTCCATCTGCTTGTTATATCTTTTTCCAGCCCTTTACTTGGAGATAATGCCTATCTTTTTTGCTGAGGTGTGTTTCTTGTAAGCAACAGAATGCAGGATTCTGTTTTCCCATCTATTCTGCTAGCCTGTGTCTCTTTATTGGGGAATTGAGTCCATTGATGTTGAGAGATATTAATGACCAGTGATTGTTACTTCCTGCCATCTTAATGTTGGTGGAAATAGTGTGTGAGTGAGCTTCTCTTCTTTTGGTTTTGCTGCAGGTGAGTTATTTGCTTCCTGTGTTTTCTTGTGTGTAATTAACCTCTTTTGGTTGGATTTTTCCTTCTAACATCTTCTGTAGAGATGGATTTGTGCATTGTTTTATTTTGTCATGGAATATCTTGTTTTCTCTATCTATGTTGATTGACAATTTTTCTGGGAATAGTAATTCAGCCTGGCATTTTGGTTTTTTTATGGTCTGCAAGACATCTGTCCAGGCCCTTCTGGCTTTTAGTGTCTCTGATGAAAAGTCAGGTATGATTCTGATAGGTTTGCTGTTATATGTTACTTGGCCCTTTTCCCTAGCAGCTTTTAATATTCTTTCTTTGTTCTGTACATTTAGTGTTTTGATTATTATGTGGTGGGAATATTTTCTTTTCTGGTCTAATCTATTTGGAGTTCCGTAAGCTTCTTGTACAGTTACAGGCATCTCCTTTATTAGGTTTGGGAAATTCTCTTCAATGATTTTGTTGAAGATATTTTCTTGTCCATGGAGCTGGGAATCTTCTCTTTCTTTTATTCCTATTATTATGAGATTTTGTCTTTTTATAGTTCCTTTATTTCCTGAAGGTTTTGTGTCAGGACTTTTTGGATTTTATGTCTTCTTTGACAGATGTATCAATTTCTTCAATTTTATCCTCTGTGCCTGAGATTCTTTCTTCCATCTCTTGTATTTTGTTTGTGATGTTATGTCTGTAGTTCCTTCTCTTTTCTTGAGGTTTCCCATTTCCCTGGTTGTCTTGGATTGGATTTTCTTCATTGCTTCAACTTCTCTTTTCGGGTCTTCCATTCCTTTAAGTGCTTTATTCATTTCCATCACCTCTTTTGTAGTATTCTGTTGTTGCTCTCTGAGATATTTGATTTCTTTCCTTAAGCCTTCTACTATTTTTTTTTTTTGGTTTTTCGAGACAGGGTTTCTCTGTGTATCCTTGGCTGTCCTGGACTCACTTTGTAGACCAGGCTGGCCTCGAACTCACAAAGATCCGCCTGCCTCTGCCTCCCAAGTGCTGGGATTAAAGGCGTGCGCCACCACTGCCCGGCATCCTTCTACTATTAATATAAGTGTAGGATTAAGGTCAGTTTCCTTTGTTTCAACTGTGGTAGGATGGCCAGGGTTGTCTGTAGCATTATATCTAGGTTCTGGAGACATCATATTGCTTTGGATTTTGTTTCTAACCATGTTCTTGTACAGGGGATTGGAGTGGGGAGGGGGTTATCCTATGAAGACTTGAGAGTTAGTGGGTCTTCTCAGAAAGGCAGGTTGGGCTGTAGTTGGGCTTGTGTGCTCCCCTCCCTGATACAGTCATTCTGGTTCAGCAGCTAGGCTGATAGTACAGGCAGAGAACTCCACCCAAGATGGGTGCCATCCTCAGCATGCCTGTTGCTGACTGACTCAAAAGCTCCGGTGTTCGGGTGAGTGATCTGCCCCAATGTTTTTGGGGAACACACTGTCGCCGACTCTATTTTCAGTCAGTCTCAGCTCCTGATTGCTTTGCTGTGACTGGGTTTAGTCTCTGACAGTCAGCTACAGTGCACACTGTGCTGCCATGTTGGGAACTCCGGAAAGAAAATCTTACTTACCTTTGCTCTTGTGGTCCAACTATTTTTCCCCCTGCTATTTTTCCTGGTTGGGTGTACAGGTCCCCATGCAGGCTGGATATCTGGCAGACAGGCAGGGCCACTGATCTGTGGCTCGAGCTATGGGCTGGGTCTCCTTGTGGGCTAGATCTGCTCTGGCCGGTGCTCCTCTCCAAATGGGTGACCAAGCTGGCTGATCTCAGGGTGGTGTTCCTGGGAACTGGGTGAGCTGTTTTGCATGGTGACTAGTCTCAGTGTTCAAGCAGAAATTCAGACACTTTCTGTGTTTCACAGTGGGCTGCTGAACTTCACATTCACTCCACAGTGACTAATCACATTCACCTACTATTCAGATGCCATGCTCTATGGATGGCGCCATCTTGGGATTCCTGAGAGGTATGTTTTTAAAAGGTGCAAATCAAAACTAATAACAATCTCAGATTAAGTTTTTGGTTTTTTTAAATACAGGCTTATAAGGAAAAGACAGAAAAAGAAATCTGGCTACATTAAGCATCTCCTTTTCAAGTTGGGGGAAGATGAGATACTGATTTAATTACCATTATTTATAGAAAGATATGTGGCTAGTAGAAACACAAGCACAACAGATTAAAAACCAGAATTGGGTCAATAAGAGTGTGCAGGCAAAGGAAGCAGTAAGAAAGCTTAACAAAGGCAATATAGCAACCATTAGGGGCGATATCAATTACCACAGTCAATTAAAAGATGGTGAAACCAAGCCAGACATAGTGATGGGTGCTTTTAATCCCAGCATTTGGGAGGCAGAAGCAAGAGGATCCATGTGAGTTCAAGACCAGCCAGAGTTACATAGTGAAAGACTGTCTTGAAAAAACAAAACCAAACAAACAAAAACCAAAAAAGAAAAAACAAACCTTCAATATTATTATTTTATTCTTTTAAATCATGCCCAAATTAAGACATGCCATGTGAGAAAGTAACATTAATAAAGTATTCACATGTGTTTACTTAATTAGCCTTAGGTTGTATATGAACAAATTGGTCAGTATATAAGTCTATAAAAATACAAGTCACCACAGAGTAATGGCCTATTCTTTTCCTTACTGATTCCAAGCAGAGACTTCCTAAAGTAAAAAGTGTCTATACAAGATTGGCAGGCTCAGAAAACACAAGTAACCTTTCCACACTAAAAGCCGTCAAACTAAGCTTCTAGAGTTCAAACACTTACTACTAACTTAAGAGCAAACATTTACTCAACAGATTATCTCTGATTTTTTAGTCCTGAGGTGATAATAAAACCCACGTTAGACCATATAAGAAAACCTAGGAATGAAGGGGACTGTAACTGTGTACAGTGTTTCTCTCTTTGAATATTTCCATTTTTACAAGCTAGGCCAACGCCTGCTGAGATTACATAAGAGCAAAATCACACTGATCCTTTACTGCCCTCTGATGGAAGATGCACACAGATACACAGAAGCTTCGACTAATAATTGCAAGCTCATTTTCCACAGCTGACATGTTCTAGCTGTTCTTAGCTTTACATGTAGATGTTGTTTTAGAACAATGCACTTAAGACATATGCAAGTTACAATGAGTGTTTGTAGAACTGAGCTGCAAACTTTCCTGACATTTGATATTTACTTGAATGAGTAATCACTCTACAAAATAATCTTTGCAGGGGCTGGTGAAATGGCTCAGCAGTTAAGAGCACTTGCTCTTGCAGAGGACCCAGGGTTCCTAGTGACCATGTGGCAGCTCACAACCCTCTACAGATACATTTCCAGGGGATTCAACACCCTCTTCAGGTGTCCACCAGTAGTTCATGAGCATAACATATAGACATCCATGCAAGCAAACACTGATACCTATAAAGTAAAAATAAATATATCTTTAAAAAAATCTTTGTAGTATATAGTCATACATTCCACATTTACTTGATATATTAAATTATCATGTAATGAGTTTACACACAGGAAGGTAGAAATTGATAATATTATCTAAAACTTCAGTTTAATCATTTGTTTTGGTTGCCATTGCCTTTTTAAAAATTGAAATCAAACAAATAGGGAAAGTGAATGTTTGAGGGTTTGCTAATTGCCTTTTCTTTAGTTAGTCTGTTGCCTGTGCCCATAATCTCTCTTAGGGAAGATCAAGTTTGGAATGAACAGGCCTAAACAGTTCTCAAGAAAATCTATGAAGAATCTACATAGTAGGTAGTTACCACAAATTAAAAAAACAAAAACAAAAAACTCACTGGCATAATCATCAAAAATATTCTTGGATCCTGAGTCTTTTGTTTCAATCCATGCTGGTAAGTCCATGCCAACTTCTTCAAGGGCTTTGCTTGCTGTTCATATCTCCTTCCTGCTTTCTTTTAATTATTTTTTTATTCTTTTGAAGTTTCATAAGTATATATAATGAATTTTATTCCTCCATATTTTCAATGACATCACAATAATAAAGGTTCTTATCTTACACGATTTCATCAAATGTACTTTATGGTTACCTATTGCCATGTTCAGTATTTTCAGAACAGAATGATAGAAGAGACATGGTCTAATCACAAAATTACTTATAGTCTAGTAAAATAGAAATAAACATACAAGTGAATATACTAATGGGTAAAATGTCTCCCCAAACTATGTGCAAAAGGCTTGGTTGCTAGCTGAGAATTTTGGGGAAGTGACTGGGTCCTGAAGGCTCTCACTTCATCAAATGATTAATCTATTGATGGGTTGACAATTAAATGGGCTGGTGGAAACCATAGAAATTTAAGAGACAGGGCCTCAGTGACAGACAGTGACCCTTGGGAACTAAATCTTGTTCTTTCCCACCCCTTGTCTGTCTCCCTCCACTCTCCTTCTCCCCTGCTTTTGACTATAGAAGGATAACCAGCTCTGTTCTAGTATACTTTCTCCACCCTTATGATCTGCCTCACCACACACGGAGAAACTAGGAGCCAAAGACTGTGTTCTGAACTCCACTGGACTGAGCCAAAATAAATCTTTCCTACTGAATCAATTTCTTTTCTTGTTTCTGTGACAAAATATCTGACAAAAGCAATGTAAGGAAAGAAGGGTAGGAAAGGCATGGTGGCAGGAGCCTAGGCAGCTGGTCATATTGCATTATGCAGTCAGAAACCAGAGAGAGAAAAATGTTTTGTGCTCAGTTCGTTTTTTCCTTTTTATTCAGTCCAGGACTCCAGCTCATAGAATGGTGCTGCGCAAATGTGGGGTGGGTTTTCCCACTTCAATTAACCTAATCTATACAATTTCTTCACTTGATCTTAGCCAAAAGGCTGAGAATCAATACCTAATCTATACAATTTCTTTCTTTTTTTTTTTTTTTTTTTGGTTTTTCGAGACAGGGTTTCTCTGTTTAACAGCTCTGGCTGTCCTAGACTCACTTTGTAGACCAGGCTGGCCTCAAACTCGCAAAGATCCACCTGCCTCTGCCTCCCAAGTGCTGGGATTAAAGGCATGTGCCACCACTGCCCGGCTTTAATCTATACAATTTCTTATAGGCATATCTTGAGACTTGTTTCCAGAGTGATTCTAAATATTGTCTAGTTGCCAATAAAAACTAACTATCACACACACACATACTTCTTTTAACTGACTGCCCCAGCTACAGTATAGTATTTTATTAGGAAAACAACAGACTATTTTAAGAAATATATAGGAAAGATAGGCCCCCATGTATATTGGGACCAGAGGGAAGGCTACCATTGGATAAGAGTTCTCATGGAACTGATGTTTAACACAGTGTTCAAAGAATGAGCTGTAGTAGGGGCATTTGTGCAGGAGAAAAAAAAACCTTAGGCCTTCAGGGAAGAAAAAGTATAACTTATTGTAGGATTACCATAAGCACACACTTGTGCTTCACTGAATTCTGGGGCTGAAGGCTGAAACTAGAACATCAGCAGAGCTTAAATCATTAAGGCTTTGACAAAGTGTGTTAAAAAGTTGGACTTTATTTGAAGTGTTATGGTTCTTGGCACATGGTTTGGAACTAGAGGATGACATGATCACATTATGCTTTGAAAGTGTACTCTCATTTCTGGGTGGGGAATAGTTTGGAGCAAAGCAAAGATGGAAGCAGAAAAGACACAGAGGAGATAATTACAGTAATGCATTTGAACACTATTAACCAGAGTTCTCTAGAGGAACAGAATGGATAATATATATGGAATTTTTTATAGTAGCTTACAGGCTATGGTCCAGCTAATCCAGCAATGGCTGCCAACCAAAGGAAAGTCCAAGAATTTAGTGGTTGTTAAATCCACAAGGCTGGATGTCTCAGCTGGTTGTAGTGAAATGCTAGAATACTGAAGAACTAGGCTGTAATGCCAGTGCAGGAATGGACTTGCCAGCAAGAGCAAGCAGGCAAAGAGCAAGTGCTTCCTCCATCTTCCACATCCATTATATAGGCTGCCACCAGAAGGTGGTGGATCTTTAAGGTGGATCTTCCTATCTCAAAAGATTTGGGAACCGGGTATGGTGGCACACACCTTTAATCCCAGCACTCAGGAGGCAGAGGCAGGTGGATCTCCGTGAGTTCAAGGCTAGCCTGTCTACAAAGTGAGTCCAGGACAGTTAGAGCAACACAGAGAAACCCTGTTTCGGGGGGGGGGGAAGTTTGGGATCTAGGGTGGGTCTTCCCACTTCAAATTATTAATTAAGAAAAATCCCTTACAGGTGTACCCAGCAACTTGGGTTTTAGTTCATTCCAAATACGATCAAGTTGACAACCAAGAATGCCATCACAAATACTGTCTTCCAGGTATAACACAGCCGCTATCATCTTAACAGAGCTGAATTATCTGTATTAGGTTCTCAACAAACTTGGCCTTGTTAACTTTCTTTCACAGAATGGGGTGGGAGTGGGGAGGATAACTGGACCTTCAATTGAAATCCCAGCCATTCCCTCCCAAATTTCCCTCAAGTCCTGCACAAAATTCTGCCCCAGAATTCCATGTTCTTAGAGGTGCTAGAGGACATAGAGGTTACAAGGTGAATAAAAAGGAAAGGACTCCAACTATGTAACTTTCTGGAGGTTGTCACCTTTGCCCTGGTGAGATTTTTCAGTGGTGCAGCATTTTGGGGGTCACTCACACTTCCTCAGGCATGCTCCAATAAGTAAACCCAATAAACTCATTGGCTTTCAAGCTAGACTTTTGTGGAATCACTTCTTTGGTTACTTGTTGGTGTCCTACATGGGTAAACAGACACATTCATATCTCCTCAGGAAAAGTAACACACCAAAGAGTTACAAGACCAAGGTTTAGACTGTGACTGTGCTACTGGAATTTGGGGAGGGGGACAAGTTCACTATATTTAGTGGTGAAATTAATAGTGTTTACTAATGAACTTGATGATTTATTTAAACAGCTTCCTTATATAAACAATAAGGAAGACAGGAGACAGTTTAGTGGAGAGAAGGAATAAGAATTTAGTTTTAGTCAAGTTCAGTGCAAGGTTCCATCCCCCTCCCTTCATTTGATAAGGCACAGATGACTCCATTTTTTCCTTCCTTTTCCTAGTTAAATATTATGTTAGAATGTGATTTATTTCTATATTGTTTCCTATAGTGTGTTTCTTTAATCATGTCCCAAAGCTAAAGGTCAACTTGGTTTTTTTTGTTTGTTTACTTGTTTTGACTTGTTCTTCCTCTATAATCTTGTGATTTACACACTGTAAATTGTTTCCATTGTTTCGTGGTATGTTCCAGGAACTATCTGACTATAAACCCACAGCATGTACTTTTCCCATGATCATAAAAATAACTGCAAATTTCTGATTTTTTGTAGTCATCTGCTTGCTTGCTATAAAAAGGCTCCCTCCCCTGCTTTTAGTTTTAGCTGTTTCTCTCTCCTATTTCAGAGGAGACTGCAACTTTGGCCAGGCTGTAAAGTAAATTTTTACCTTGCATGCAACATTTTAATGTTAGCTCCTGATTTCTGACACCATAATAATCTATTTGCTTTTTGAGATGCCTTTTCATGTAGCCAAGCCTAGCCCCTAATTCACTTTGTAACCAGGGATTATCTTGAACTTCTGATTTTCCTGTCTCCTCCTACTGAGTGCTAGGAATAGTGGTATGCACTACCACACCAAGTTTCAGTATAAGATCTCTCTGTATAGTCAATAAATATATCAAAAACTCAGAATATACTTGACAAAATCATAGAAAGAGATGAGACTATTTAGAAGAACATGCAAAGTAAGAAGGTTGTGACTTAAGTGGAGTATGCGGGAGGAAGAGTTATTGAGACACAGGTCAGAGGAAAGACAAGAGCACATTATTCCAGGTGCACATCCCTTCCCTTTTGTAACCATCCCTTAAACAATCAAGTTAACTCTGGGCAGTGATTTCAGAATCAATTTCATGTTCTATTACACACAGCACTGGCCACATAGCCAGTATGGCTTTCCGGCAACCTAAACCCATGTACACTTCTCCCAGAGACTGCAATGCATCTTTTATCCGTTAATAGTTTTCAAGGCATATCCATATCCACATGGTTGATTCCATTCATCAAGCAGGTGTGTCGTTCCATACCTCACAGAAGATAGCCCTGGATTCTCTTTATGGACACCTCATTCTCAGCATGTCCTATCACTCTATAGGGAGCACACAAATACTTCTGTAACAAAGGAGGCATACTATCCCAAGCCACAGAGGAAAAGGTAGCCATATGAGGATTGTTCCCATGGGTGTCCCAGCCTTACACAGATCAGCCACTGGAACATGTCTCAGCACCTACTGCATAGTCATCTAATTACTCCTTCCCAAGTCAGCTTTGGTTCTGTCGGTCCTTGTTCAGATGCCAGTTATGTTGTTTGACTTTTCCTAAGAAGATGTGAACAAATGTCTACTCATCCCAGAGGAAATCAATGATACAGCAACGAAACAAATTCCAAAACCCAACTTGGCAAACTAATAAGATGACCTACCTTCCAAGCAGGTAAACAGGCTGGAGAATCTCCTTAGCAATTAATCCTGCTTGTCATGCCTTGGGAGAGAAACTTGTAAGAGTCATATGAATTGTTCACTTCCTAAGGTTTTTTGTTTGTTTGTTTGTTTGTTTGTTTTGTTTTCCCGAGACAGGGTTTCTCTGTGTATCCTTGGGTGTTCTGGACTCACTATGTAGACCAGGCTGGCCTTGAACTCACAGAGATCCATCTGCCTCTACTTCCTGAGTGCTGGGATTAAAAGTATGCAACACCATAGCTATTTCCTGAGTTTTAAGAATCCTTCTTCCAAGCTTTTCAATTTGGAACATTCTGAGTTTTTTGTTTGTTTGTTTTGTTTTTTTGTTTTTAAAACGAGAGTCTCACTATGCAGTACTGGCTGACCTGGAACTCATAAAGATCCTCCTGTGTTTTGAGATTAAGGGAGTGTCCCACACCAGGAACTTCTTATAGAGCCTCCATCCAGAATGAAATTGCTGTACAGTAGAGCAAAGCTAAAGAAATTATTCTATGAGGGGGCTGGTATGTGGAGGCACCCCAAACCGGAGGAGTAGGATAGGTGGGAGAGGGGGGTAGAGAATGGAGGGAGGCAGCTGTGATGGAGATATAACTTTGGTTTTTTTTGTTTTTTTGTTTTTTTTTTGTTTTTCGAGACAGGGTTTCTCTGTGTAGCCCTGGCTGTCCTGGACTCAATTTGTAGACCAGGCTGGCCTCGAATTCGCAAAGATCCGCCTGCCTCTGCCTCCCAAGTGCTGGGATTAAAGGCGTGCGCCACCACTGCCCGGCATAACTTTGAATTAATAAATAAACTAAAAGAAAAAAGAAAAGAAAAAGAAATTATTCCAGATGGCAAATTGATTTCCACAAGAACAAAAACAGAATCTGGTAGGATAAAGTTAATATAACAAAAGCCATAAATGCACACTTAACTTTAGTTCTCCCATCTCTTTAAAAGATGTAAAAGCAACAGTTATAATAAATGTATTGGTGGGTTTTTAGCGTTTCTACCATATGATGTAAGAAAACAATAAACTAGCCGGGCGGTGGTGGCACACGCCTTTAATTCCAGCACTTGGGAGGCAGAGGCAGGCGGATCTCTGTGAGTGCAAGGCCAGCCTGGTCTACAAAAGTGGGACCAGGACAGCCAGAGCTGTTACACAGAGAAACCCTGTCTCGAAAAAACCAAAAAAAGAAAACAATAAACTATATTGGAGCGGGATTTCTGTAGCTCAGGAGAACTAAATTAGTAACTCTGTATCTGCTGAGGGAAGATGTGTGTGGTAAGCCCTAGAACAACTAAGAAGGATATCAGCCATTAAAAAGTGAAAATGTATTATTTTTAGAAACAAGATTCAATAAAATGTTGTCTAGAACAGACACCCATTAGGGTCACTGGCACTGCTTCTGCAAACATCAACCAGGATAAAGACGATATAAGTTCCTGTATCAGACAAAAGTAACTTCAAATTAAGATCATTACTAGTGTAATGCAGAGTTCTAGCTTCATCCTGTGGCAGTGATAAAATACTCTGGCTAAAAGCAATCTAGGTGAAGGAAGAGTTTATGGAGCTGATACTTCTAGGTCACCGTTCATCACTGAAGGAAGTCAGGGCAAGAACTCAAGTGTGAACGCAGAGAGAGGCCTGCTTGCTCTTCCACATGCCGTTATATTTAACCAGAAATCTCACTAAGAGCCAAGGAAGTCCAGCAGAAAACATGGAGGAATATTCCTTGCTGGCATGCTCATAGGCTCATGATTAGCTGGATTTCTTACACAGTCCAAGGCTCCCTGCCCAGGGAATGGTGTTGCCAGCCTTGAGCCCTCCTATCTGAATTAATCACCAAGACATGCCCACAAACCAATCTAATCAGGAAAATGCTATGACTGATACTTCTGTCTCTGACAACTCTAGGCTATGTCAAGTTGACAATTAAAGCTAACTAGGACACATAGAAATATTTTTGATAATGATAAAAGGGTTGAACCATTATGAAGATATAACACTGGCGAGTATATTCACATTAACAACAGAAAATCAAATACTGCATATATAGTAAAAATAAATGAAAAGGAAAAGGTATATCAACAGTAGTTGAAGTCTTTGAGACTTGACATTACTTTTTTTTTTTTTTTGGTTTTTCGAGACAGGGTTTCTCTGTGTAGCCCTGGCTGTCCTGGACTCACTTTGTAGACCAGGCTGGCCTCGAACTCGCAAAGATCCGCCTGCCTCTGCCTCCCAAGTGCTGGGATTAAAGGCGTGCGCCACCACCGCCCGGCTTTGACATTACTTTTTGTTTGAGCCAGGTTTTCTGTAGCTCAGGCTGACCCCATCTTACCAAGTAGAAAGGGATGACCCTGAACCTACCCTGCTTCTACTGCCCAAACACTAGGATCATAGGTATAATTCTAAGGTGTGGTTGTTAAGATTCATCTGTCTTTCTTTCCTGTATGTCTTTGTGTGTGTGGTGGTAGGAATTGAATTTAGGGCCTCACACATGCTAAGCAAATGCTCTACCACTAAGCTATAATCCAGCTAATTTTTAATTAGACATTTGGCTTGAGATTAAGCAGATATAATTATCCACTTGTTATTTCATTTAATTCTTATAATTTTATACAATGAGAATTTTTCTTATGTTACTGGTTTGCAAGATCAGCAAACTTAAGAAAAATCAAAAGTTGCTCATAGTTACATAGTAAATGTTGAGACCTAAGTCCATCTTAAATGCCATGTTCTAAACACAGTTCTAGCTATTGCCTCATTAGTTATATAGATGGTGCAAAGCTGATATAAACCCTGTAACAAGGACAAGGACCAATGCAGTTACAAAACTGCTTACTGATCTAAGTAAAAATTATTAAGTGTTATTTGTTAAAGAAACCATCACATTTTATAGATGTTCTATTCTGAGGGCATAAAAAGACCAGAACAAAATTTCCACCTTCTCTGCACATTTAGAATCTGCTCTTTTCTTACATTGTTGTTAAATACCAAGAGCAACTACCCAAGCTAAGACATTTTAAAATATGCAGTACTGAGGTTAGAACCCAGGATCTCATACAAACTACCCATGTGCTTTACCACTGAACTATCAGTCCTCAACCAAAACCCTACTAAGTGGCTTTCTCTTTCCTACAACCAATCCGTTAGTTAGTGATATAAACTATCCCTTTAAAATATATCTCCATTCAACAACATTCCCACTGTTCTGATAAATTATTTTAATTATATGTGCATTGGTATTGTGCCTGCATGTGTGTCTGTGTAAAGGTATCAGATCCCAAATGGAGTTACAGACAGTTGTGAACTGCCATGTAGGTGCTGGGAATTGAACTCAGGTTCTTCCTGAAGACTGAGCAGTCAGTGCTCTTAACCTCTGAGCCATCACTCCAGCTCCAACATTCTCACTCTTACATCAGTCTAAACTGCCACTATCTCTCAGTGAGATCACTAGAATAGCCTAATTCGATTACTTCTTCACTGAGGAGACCCAGATCCCTTGCAACCTATCTCCACAAAGTAGAGAAATAAATCTTCTAAAACAAATTTAATCACATCACCCTATGAACCCCCAAGTTACTCCATGTAATAAATTTGTATTAAAACCCAAATTCTATCAGCTTTCTTTCTAGCATTCCATGCCTTTAACCCTCCCCCCACAAATCTTAATTTTTTTTTTTTTGAGACAGGGTTTCTTTGCATAGTCCTGGAACTCACTATGTAGACCAGAGTGGACTCAAATTCACAGATATCTGTCTGCCTCTGCCTCCTGAATGCTGGGATTATAGGTATGTACCATCATGTCCTGGTTTCTGCCGTAATTTCATCTTCACTGTCCTCAGCAAATTATTAGGCCAATTTTATAATATAATCCTATTTTGAAAAACATAATACACATATGCATAAACCTGAGAAAGGATATCCTCAAATATGAATAATCATGGGCAAGAAGATTACAATTAATTTTTTCTTAATGTAAAAAATTAAATTCTAATTTCAATATTTGTTATAGTAAAACAAGAAAAGCCCCGAGACCTTAGTGTTAGTGTTGGGTTCAGACCCTGGACAAGTGACTAAGGTACATATTTAACATATCCAGGTTCTCTCAGCATCCCTCAGTCCCTGTTACAGTATGTGGTTTGCATACCCCACCCTCTATTCTGAGCTTTCCAGCCCAGGGATTGGGCTTTCCTTCCCCTGGAGGCTCTTCCCTATATAATTTAGACATTTTGCTTGCTCTCTCTCTCTGGATCTCTCTCTCTCTCCCTGTGTGCACATGCTCTATATTTTTCTCTGCCCCAGCCTTCTGTCCTTCTGTCTCCATGTCTGCCTAGCAGTTTCCATGATCTCCTTCTCTAAGGTCAGTGAACCCAACCGAGAGCAGCCCCCCAAATAAATCTGCTTTTATACTTCAACTTGAACTGGCCTGTTTCATCAGAAACTCTATCAGTAGTACTGATGCCACGTTGTATGCACTGTTCTGGCCTTAGAACCTAACACACAGGTCTCAACGCCTGCCAAAATGGGACTGACCTAATCCATCAAAGACTTAGTCCGTAGTTCTAGGATCCAGGAAAGCCCCTAAATGTACTCACCTTGCTGTTTGGCTCCTGTAGTTCTCACTAACTGTTCTTGCTAACTGAAGTGTTTCAACTAGGATGTAGTTTTTGTGTATAAAGGACAAAAAATGGTAAAGCTCAGGGCCTGCATGTTTTAGGCAAGCTCCCTGGGCAGTCACCAGCAGGCAATGCAAATTTTCTATTCATCTTTAAGAGTGTCCATGTGTTCTTTGGTGGAATTACTTAGTACATACACACAGAATATGGAAATAAATCATGTCACCAGAATAAATTACAAGAAATACTTTCTACACTAGTAACTACCACTTATTAATATAGGCATTTATTTTTGCTCATTATTTCATGTATCATATTTATATAATAATAACTATCATCCCCATATTATTGGTTGATAAAACTACAAAAAAAATCTAGATGCTTTTAGTTGCACAGCAAATGAAGCCCTTTGCTGAAATAAATCCTATGCTCATTTAAGAGCATTTTTATTACATCTTATTTTATATGTAAGAATAGAGCTCAGGGGGGCTGGAGAGATGGCTCAGCGGTTAAGAGCACTGGCTGCTCTTCCAGAGGTCATGAGTTCAATTCCCAGCAACCACATGGTGGCTCACAACCATCCATAATGAAATCTGGTGCCCTCTTCTGGCCTGCAGATATACCTGCAGACAGAACACTGTATACATAATAAATAAATCTTAAAAAAAAAAAAAAGAATAGAGCTCAGAAAACAACTCATGGTGGGGAAGTCTGGGTATTGACCCAGCTCCTCTAGCTCCTAGGGCCTCTTGGCAAGCATCTTTTCCCACTGTGCCACCACCTCAGCGAGCCCTTACTTTGTTGTAAACATTGTTCTAGCTGCTTCTCTTCATAGTTAAGACTGGCGCAAAACTGATACAATCTAGACATCTAGTATCAAGGAAAACAGTCTAGTTTGAGGATATTTGCCAAATCAGAATGAAGTAAAAACTGACAATTGTTACGTGAAAAAGCAAACTATGACATTGTGTACACGAGAGTGAGAAAACTTAATATTTTACATAGGAAAAGGCTAAAACTAAATCAACATGTTCTTGGTGGTTCAATGTAGATAATGGAGGGTGATTTTTATTTACTTTGCATTTGTCCAATGTTTGCAAATGCATCAAAACTGCTTCAAACCAACAAAAAAAAAATTACGTTAAGACAGTCATGATGCCTCAAGCATATTAACACCAGTTTGGCGTCTTCCCACAAAGCTCCAAATTCCAAGTCAAGTGCTGTCCAAATGGCGTTCCACATTCTTCAAAGACACCTGGAAACTACACAAGTCAAAGGATTTTACGATGCTCGTAATTTGTTTGTAGTAGGTTACAATGAACTTATTAAGAGCTCACTGGGATCGATGACAACCGTGTCTTTTAGAAGGTACGAGATTAATAGCTGTCCATGGGAATAAACTTAACTCAAAGATATTTTCCAATTATTTCAGGAGTGTGCATCTCGTTTGGAATAATACTTAAAGCACAGATGATAGGAAAAGATGAAGCGTTCACAAAGATAAGCTTTGCTTCCAAAGCCTCAACTTTTGCATAGTCTGCCGGCGGCGTGCCAAGCGCTGCCGTCTCCAATGTCACCGAATACGGTGGACCTCTACTTGAGGGAACTTGAGGTACGCACGGAAGCGCAGAGTGTAGACGCAATCTCCGCAAGCGGCTCTGCAGAGGCTTAGCGCAGAGGAGAGGTCCGGGCTAAGGCCGGGAGGCGGAGACTCGCTGAGCAGGAGCCCGGGATCACAAAGATCTCGCTAAAGCTGTTCGCTGCAACCACCACGGCGCACTTTGAACACGCCCACGCTTTTCCCTGGACATAAGCACGCAAGCGCTTTTTTCTAGCCGGCCAAAGACTTCCGGGAAGATGGTTCCGCCGCGCAGGGCTCACTTCCGCCCCGTCCGCGGAAACGAGGGCTACGAGCTAAGGAGTTCCGACACCAGGGCTCCGGGGGCGGAAAAAGTACGAGGAACTGTTTGGCCTGTCACTTTGTAAACGTTTCCTGAATGATTAAGCTAATGTTTCACCTTTTACTAACAGTAACAATAACAGTTTGGGATGTATTTAAATGTCTCTATTTCACTCCCAAACTGTTAATAGCGTGGAAATTAATCTGGTGAAAAACAAACACTTCAGTGGAAAAATTTACCAGCATCAGCTCCTTAAGACTGCTTTATTCTGCTCTTTTAAGAATGGTTTATGTAAATCTGAAACTGGTCTCAGTTCAGTATCAAGACAACGTCCATTATCTCCTACTTATCCCTCCCACAAATAGAAAGCTTAATTCCCATGTAAAGCATACCACAAAAACAGAAGGTCAAAATGGGACCTTCTGATATTCTGGCTGTTTAAATCAGGCCAGGTCCACTAACTCTCCGCTAACCAATCAGCAGCAATAAGAGACGCAGAGGAATTTTCATTCACTTTTGGGCCCAATAGCGAATCAGCTCCCCAAAATGCACTCTCAATACCGACATCCCATCCCTTGGCTCTTTTCTCCAGCAAGTTCCTACGCGTAAGCGCCTGGCTCCCATACGGACTAGCGCTCAAGTTAATAAAGCCTTGCTCTCCCCACGTTCCGCCACCCCTAGCTCCGGAAATTGCATCACGGCACTCCGCGTCCCGCCCCCGGACGTAGGGTTTTTCTATCCGGAGTCTCAGCGCGGACTCCGAGTGCCGCTTTTCTCTACGTGCTCTGCACATGCGCGAGTGGTTTCTCCCTTCTTCCTCCGCTTCCACTGGCTTCCACGGTTCGCGGAGCCGCCGCCAGCGCCGCGGAGAAGTCGGGAAGTTCAAGATGGCCGCCGCGGAGCCCTTGTCGCTGCGGGAGCAGCCGGAGTAAGTGTACTGTGCGGGTGGTCGGGGCTGGGCCTGCGGGCCGCCTCGCAGGTTACGGCGGCGACCTGCGCGACGAGCGGGAAAGTTCAGGCCTAACGGCGACAGCCAAACTTTGTCTTTCCGCGCGCCGTGGGTGGGTGCGGTGGGAGGCGTGGGAGCGGCCTCGGTTTTGCTGCCCGTGGGACTCCGGCTGTTGGGGCGCCCGCACCGCGGCCTGCTGCGCGTCGTTGCCCTGGGAGGCAGGGGCACGAGCGGCCTCTACAGGTCCATTTTAGCGTGGTGGCCGCTGCTGCTTTGAGGTCGCGCTTTCCTGCTCCTCACTCGGGGACCGTGGAGCTCTCTGGTCTCAACCCTCAGCGACCTCCGAGTTGGGGACCCAAGAGGTAGTGGCGGCCAAGTCCCACTTTCCTACCGCATACACTATCCGTCCGGTCCTGCTGATGGTAAAAACAGAGACGGAGGTGCTAGGGTCACACTTTTTGACGGTGCCGGAAATTGTCTGTGTTAGCTAAGTCCTTCACCCTTTCCTCTTCACTCCAAACAACTCGGCATTTCTCCGTCCATTGGCAGCTTATTTCCAACTTTCAAACTTGAGGCAGAGTAAGGTAGGCTACCTGGCTTTTGAGGCCTGGCGATTTTTTGCCCCAGTTTATAGCCCTTTAGGAAGGGACATGGGAGAAGTATTAGATATTATTGCAACTTCTAAACTATACGAATCTGTGTTTATAATTAAGCTAATATAAAAGTTTGTGAGGCCAAGAGAACACGTCTTTCAATAGGCAAAGACTAGCCGTTGCTTAAAGAAGAGCAGTGTTTTGTTTATGCTAGCAAAACAACTTAAAAGAAAGTGGCCCTGAAGACTATGTGGCGGCAGCCCCCCCCCCCCAACAACTGCGTTATCTATATGTTTCCAGCCTCTTAAAGGAAAGCTTTTGATACCGTCTCCAGCAACTTCTGACTCTGAGGACAACTTTACCACCAGATAGCTTAACTAATTTGCTCGGAGTCCAGTCCTAGGTTCCGCTGCCATTTGCTTTACTCAGCTTGACAGATAATTCGTTTTTATTAGCTTGAAAGTTGCATTGTTGTTGTGACAGTTTGGTTTAGTGGAGGACAGATAGGGTTTTAACTAGACATAGCTTATTGTTTCTTAGAGTTGATGGTGTGGCAGTTACAGAATGCTAGTTCAGCGTGACGAATGTTTTAGGCTGTCTAGCTGAGTGTTCTGGTAATCTGAAAGGTTCTTAGTATTTATGTCCATTTATTTAATTTGAGGGAAGAGTTCATTCACATTTTGAGAATGATTCAGCCCTATTGTATTTGCATATTTAAATAATGCTATCGTTATAAACACGAATTTGTTTAGGCTCTGGTAACTGTACATAACATAGTTTACTCTCTCTTCCCCCACAGAAGTTGTGTAAATGGAGTTGTTTTTCCTGTGTGTCCTATTTTCACTAATTTGAAGGTAATCAATGAAGAAACTGATAATGTGATATGAAAGCAGACACCACATACGTTGCTGACCATAGTGCTCAGTGTCTACATGGCTTGTAGTTACACTGAATAGCTTGTAGTTACAGAGAAGCTTTTTCAAAGTAGAAAGTTAAAAAAGAATACACATTTTGCATAGTTTTAAAATTCCTCAAAGGCTCAGAGGGTTTTTGTTGTAATGGCCTATACATTTGATAGCTTCTTATGTTCTGCTTTTTAAAAAAATGTATTTGTAGTCACTAGAGACCAGGTACTATTCAAATCAAACAGTAGCTCATTAATTCTTGTAACAATACTGTGGAGGTAAATACTATTATTGCTGGTATATTTGTATGGATGGTGAAACAACAGAGAAATTAAGTCATTTGCTCAAGGTCACACTGTGACAGACCCATTTAATTTTGTGCAATATGGTTTTAAAGGCCAGCATCTCACGGTTGCACTGTGACTCCATTTTCAGTTGCCCTTAAGGTTTAAAATAATTTTTTTGTGTGTGTGTGTCCCAGAAAGATCATTCATTGTAGGGGGTGGAGAGGGATTAAGGATCCAAGTCAGAACTCTTTTGCACGTGCTAGTGCTAATGACTTTACCCCTGTGCCATATTCTCAGCCTGGGATCTTTTTTTTTTTTTTAACTTTATTTTTTATTTCAAGTTACATCTCAATCGCAATCTCCTCCCTACTCCCCCCTCCAGTCCCACCCTCCCACCCTCAACCCCCCCATCCTCTTCCCTTTTTTTTTTAAGTTTAAGGTATATCTTATTCCCCCCAACAGCTCTCCCTTTCAGTCCAACAAATGGCTCTTTCTCTTATAACAACAAATGCAATACAAAACAACAGAGGTAATTAGGTCACAGTTATGAGGGTTATATGGCTTAGCGTACATTCCCAATGTCCAGTCCATATGTATTTGGCACCTGATTTTAACATTCCACTATCTAACCATCTCCATGAGTTTAAAGTTCTATATCTAACTCAACTTTCATACTAACTTGCCTCACAATTTTAAAAACATCTTCTTAGATCCATAACACTCTCTTGATTCCTAAACATCTCAAAATTTAATTATGAGACTGTAGCTATCTATTCTTCAATTACCCCAGAGACCTGAGAGGGATAAATATATCTGATTTTATAGGAAGTGCAGGGCCCGCAGCTTCCAAAACTAAGAAATGACATACCCCTGGCTGCCTGGACAGTTCCCATTTTCTCTCCATACATTACAACATCCATCTTCAGTCGTTTGGCCCCGTTTCTCTGACAGACATTGATTGTAGAGCAGGGGTTATGAAGGACTTGCCTACCCTGTCTTGGCAGAGCTAATCAGCCTGGAATCTTTGAGCAGGGCTTGGCACTAGGAGTAAATCCAGACCCTCCCATATGATGTAGGGACTTTACCACAGAGATGTACCCTACTCCCCCAAGCTGCCTGTGTCCTTCAGACCTGCCTCCCAAGGGTTGCATTTACAAGCATCTTCCCAAATAAATTTATTAATACTATCCTAGCTGGGCAGTAGTGGTGCATGCCTTTAATCCCAACATTCTGGATGCAGATCTGGATGCAGATGAGTTTGAGAACAGCCAGGGATACACAGAAACCCTGTCTTGCAAAAAAAAAAAAAAATATATATATATATATATATACACACACACATATATGTATGTATAATCTGTTGATAACTAGGCATGATATTGTAGAACTTAAATTCCAGCTCTTGTGAGGCATATTTCTCTGAGTTCTAAGTCAAGAGAAAGTTAAAATAACACTAGTGCTTGGTAATTGATGATTTCATATTTTTTTTTTTTTTTTGGTTTTTCGAGACAGGGTTTCTCTGAATATCTCTGGCTGTCCTGGACTCGCTTTGTAGACCAGGCTGGCCTCGAACTCACAAAGATCCGCCTGCCTCTGCCTCCCAAGTGCTGGGATTAAAGGCGTGCGCCACCACCGCCCAGCTGATTTCGTATTATTTTGAAGTTGTTCCATGTCCTGTATTTATTGTACCAGATCCTCCAAGACCTTGGCAGTTGCTTACAGGGTGAAACTTAACAAATGAGCAAAACTGCTGGACCCCCCCCCCAAATTTAGATTCAGCGTTGATCCTGGATGTGAATAAATGTTGATTGAGCAATAATTGTAAAATACAAATATAAAGAGTAGGTAATGAAGCCATTTTTGTCACTTTATTTATATACCCATTTCATGTGGTACAGGTATAGTACCAAGGCTTGACATGTGCTAGGCACTATGCCACTGAGGTGCCCTTGGGACCATAAACTATAATTCTTGTTTCCGGAAGTTTATTTTAAAAGGTGACTGAAAAAGATAGAAGTTTGATGTATGGGTATATAGAATTATTTTGGTTAACATAGTTGGTCTTAAAATAACATTGTTCCTTAGAAAATTACTTGTAAAATTGTAGATTTAAAAAAAAAAACTAGATTATGTCACAGGTCTTAATGAAATTTATTTCATATCTAAAATTAAAGTCTTTTACTAGGCTATACTTCACATTCTATTTCCAGCATTTTTAAAACAACAGATTTTGTTTTGGGTTTTGTTTTTTTTGGGGGGGGTTGTCTGGTTGGTTGGTTTTTGTTTTTCGAGACAGGGGACAGGGTTTCTCTATGTATCCCTGGCTGTCCTGGACTCACTTTTGTAGACCAGGCTGGCCTCAAACTCACAAAAATCTGGTTGGCTCTGCCTCCCAAGTGCTAGGATTAAAGGCGTCCACCACCACACCCGGCAATTACAGACAGCTGTGAACTGCCATGTGGGTGCTGGGATTTGAACCCCTGGGTCTTTTGGAAGAACAATCAGTGCTCTTAACTGCTGAACCATCTCTCTAGCTCCAACAGATTTTTTTTTTAAGGAAATGAGTAGATTTTGAATCATTTAGGGTATTACATATTAAGTACCAGGGAGTACAACATGTGCACATAGAAATCTGAGAAGCACTAAGTATGAAGGAAGCAAAAAACAGGGCTCTTATGTAATTACTGTGACCACATTTTTGTATGAATGTAATCTAATTGTCACAACAAACCTATGATTTGTCTATTACTGATTATACAGTTTTTTAGCTGAAGAAAATCCATTAGAGGAGCACCTTGCCCAAGGTTACAATGACTGTGTGATGTTGGGGTAGTATTTTGAGTCAGGTAGTTAGATTCTAGAATCCTCCCCTTTTGATGGTATTCCTTACAGTAATTTAGTATCCACCCCTCATCTCCACAGGGTGAGTTTGAACAGGTGTATTTGTCTAATATGTAAACATTAATGGCATCTTACTTGGGAGACAGTTCATGCTAAACACTGTTACAAATAAGCATTTAACATCTTTTTAGCACAGTTGTTTTCCCATCTTATAGAAGAGATACTAGAGGTAACAGACACCTTAAACTTGCCAAATCTTAATCTCAGCACTTGGGAGGCAGAGGCAAGCCGAGCTCTTCAGTTTGAGGCCAACCTAGTCCAGGACAGGTTCCAGGACACCCAGGGCTACACAGGGAAACCCAACTATGGGAGAGAGGGGTGCCATGCTACACAATCCCTTGCCAAATCCCCACAGCAGAACCAAGTTTTTAACTCCAGCCATCTAGCATGGTACTTCTTACTTTTATTTTAAGGGCAGTTTTATGGAGTGTGACTTATAGTTTACTTTTGTGACTAAAATTATGTTCTGTGGATGCTTACATTTTATACACCATTTAAAATGAATGTTTTATCTTTAAAAAAATAATATATTTCTTGATCTTTCCCCGTTAATTGGTCAAGATTCAAGAAAAAAAAGAAAAGAAAAACCTATCATCTAGATGAGAGATTTCTGAAAAGGAAAGGAATTCCCTGTATGTCCTGTATTGGAAACAAAGTTGAAATGCCACTGGGTCTATCTGTTTAAGTGAATGTGCATCCTTCCTGCTCTATAACATAAAACTGTTTGTTTGTTAATGTACAAAAATAACATTCTTTCTCTTTCAAGTCTTCGGTTAAAAAAAATTGTCATCCAGGAAATCATACTATATTTGTTCTGTATCGTCTCATACTCTAAAGAAATTGCCCCACATGAAAACCTGACTCATCATAGGACAATTTCTCTTCAGTTCTTTTTCCTTTCCTATACTGTAGTGTACAAAAGTTGAAGTTGGTAAATTTCAGACTCCTTTTCTTTGATGCCATGCAGTGGCTATGTGTTTTTCATTCCTTCATTGTTGTCAAGTGATACCTTTTCACTCAGAAATATTCTATATCCTTCTCCCCTACCAAGTTATTGAAAGCAGAGACCTGCCTAGAGGACAAGACTACATACCCACTTCTGCTACAATCCTCGGAAATGGCAATGCTTTTATAGATCACCCGGCCAACACTCTAACCTTGCAGTTCCTGTGTCTTTGAGTTCCCAGTGGACCTTTTAGTTCTGTCTCAGTCACTCTTAGAATCACATATATCTTATCATTTGGAGTTATTTCGTGTGAGATCTTAACCTCTATTAGACCAGAGTCTCCCACAGGTTTGATGCCCTGACTACAGTGATCTCTGTGGTTTTCTGTACTTGACTGATTTTTGCTGTCTGCTTTCTCTATTTGGAGTGCTCTTTCTCTCCAAATTCTTTGCTCACCCTCTTGGATACTGTTACTTCATCTTTAGTTTTTAGCCCACATTTCTTTTCATTAACTTCTTTTCTTCAATATACCCACTTAATAAATATGTTGGACCCCCCCCCACACCCACACACACACTTCTCTATCCCTGTGATCTACAAAATACCCTTCTTCACTGTTCTCAAAAACGGGTTTAGTTGCTCTTCTGTGTTCAACATCCTCTTTGTTTTTTTGTCATTAGTACTTTTCCAGTGTTTCGTGGTTGTACTGTGTGGTGTTCTTTCCCATTGTACTATACTTTCCTTGATGGAGGCAAATATGTCCTTGCACATTTTCATTTTCTGGTCACCTTGCTGGATACCTGCATGTAGTAGTGGGTCATTTAAAAACATTCAGAGACTAATGAGTAGATTCATGATTATTCCTTTGCAAGAAATAAAAACAAACAAACAAAAAGCTTACTCAGAAGTACCAGAAATATATCATTTGAAGGTAGACCTAACTGTATCTTCATCCAGGTTAGTATGGTGGCCTGAACCCAAGACTATCTTGTGTTTGACTTTGGCCCCATCTTGTTGAAAGTAGCAGTGAAGTGCCTTCAGGGGGAGAAAGTTAATTCTTACTGGTTGTCAGAGCTATGATGTTTGGTAGGATTAGCCCATTAAATAAATGATTTGCATTTATAGTGACTCTTGGGACATAACCCCATGTAAATCAAGGAGCATCTGCAGTGCTGGTGAGCCTGTATTTTATCTGGAATTACTGAACATTTCACCTTGTTAAGTTGAGAATCATAAACTCTTTTTTTAACTCATTAAAATCCAAGCATTTAAAACACAGAGTCTCCTTTTTTTACATAGCACCTGGGAATATGAACATATTTGTGATGACAGTTTTCTATTTGAAATTCAGAGATTAAGTAATTTTCTGAACAAACATTGAATCAAATCCTGCAAGTTTGCAGTAGTAACTACTGTTGACTTCCAGAATCTCCTTCCCAGCGGTTGTTGTCCTAGGTGGTTATAGACCAAGAGTCCTCATCTCAGCTAGTTCTCTGGACTCTTAGTCCATGGGGATTCATTTATATTGTCTGTGTCCTCTTCGGAAGCTTTCAGAGCACCCTGACTGCGTGTTTTGGATTTAGTCAGTATTAGCCCTTGAGATTTTCCTCAAGGAGGGTTGATTAGGTGAGATGTTTTCTCAGTAAGTCAGGTGCTGTGTTTATTGTTGAGATGAAGATTTCTGGTTATCCAGAGGAAAAGGTCAGCTTCTCAATATGTTAGTATCTATGCTTATGAAAAGAGAAAGTGGGCCTTTTGGTTGCGTATTTGTGAGAAATGCTGGCTTAAAATCAAATTATTAGAGTTACCATGTAACTAAAATTAATTAGATTTTTTTGTTGCTGGTTTAGATTTCTTTCAGTTCCATGATTTTTTTAAAGCCATACTCCATAATATAATTCATCTAATACTTGTAGTTTTTAAGTCGGCTATTAACATAGGTTGTTGTGTCTCCACCAGCTCAGCTCTCATCATATGGCTCCTTGGAAATAAAATACCTAAAACTTGCAACATGTTACATTGTGATTCATTTTATCATTACTGTTGTTATAACTGAAAACTAGATACATATTGTGATTGTAAAATGTGTTTCATACATTTATAGGATGGATGATGCTGATAATTCTGAAAAGAGTGTAAATGAAGAAAATGGAGAAGTATCAGAAGACCAATCTCAAAATAAACACAGTCGCCACAAAAAAAAAGAAACATAAACACAGAAGTAAACATAAGAAACATAAACATTCCTCAGAAGAAGATAGGGATAAGAAACACAAACACAAACATAAGCATAAGAAACACAAAAGAAAAGGAGTTATCGATGCCTCTGACAAAGAAGGCCTGTCCCCTGCGAAAAGAACTAAACTTGATGATTTAGCTTTGCTGGAAGACTTGGAAAAACAGAGAGCCTTGATAAAAGCTGAGCTTGATAATGAGCTGCTGGAGGGCAAGGTGCAGTCTGGAATGGGGCTCATTTTGCAAGGCTATGAGTCTGGCTCCGAAGAAGAAGGAGAGATTCACGAAAAGGCAAGAAATGGAAATAGGTCCAGTACCAGGTCTTCCAGTACACGGGGAAAACTTGAAATTACGGACAACAAAAATAGTGCAAAAAAACGAAGTAAGAGCAGATCCAAAGAACGGACTAGACATAGATCGGACAAAAGGAAAAGCAAGGGAGCTGTGGAAATGGTAAGAGAGAAAGCAAATAGGAGTAAGTCCAAGGAGAGGAGAAAATCCAAAAGTCCATCCAAAAGAAGCAAGTCTCAAGACCAAGCAAGAAAATCAAAGTCCCCTACCCTCAGACGGCGGTCCCAAGAGAAAATTGGGAAGGCCGGATATCCTACTGATGAGAAGATTAAGATTGAAGAGAAAGGTAAAGTAAAGGATAGGAAAACATCACCAATTATAAATGAAAGAAGTCGAGAGCGATCTAAAAAATCCAGGTCCCCAGTTGACATAAAAGATAAATCCAAAGACAGAAGGTCAAGGTCCAAAGAGCGGAAGTCAAAAAGGTCTGAAATTGACAAAGAAAAGAAGCCAATTAAATCTCCTTCAAAAGATGCTTCTTCTGGGAAGGAAAATAGGTCACCGAGTAGAAGGCCTGGCCGTAGTCCTAAAAGAAGAAGTTTGTCTCCAAAACAGCGAGACAAGTCAAGAAGAAGTAGGTCTCCACTCCTCAATGACAGACGATCTAAGCAGAGCAAATCGCCTTCCCGAACTCTGTCTCCAGGCAGAAGGGCCAAGAGTCGGTCCTTAGACAGGAAGCGGAGAGAACCAGAGAGAAGACGACTTTCTTCTCCAAGGTAACCTATTCATGAAACAGTTATGCTTCTTAGTGCTTTATATTTTAAAGGAAAAAAGATACCGTAAAGATCATTGTAAATGAGATAATGATGAGTTTCATAACTTTAACATAAGTTAGGACATTAATTATATTAGCACTTAAGTTTTTATATTAAATTATATATGTTTTATGAATAGTTTGATGAATGTGCATATTTTCCCCAAATTCGTGACTTAATTTAGCCTGTAATTTGCCCAGTCAACTGTTTAAATCTAAGCAGTTTACTAAAATCTATATGGGGTTCTTTTAGCTCAGTGAGAGGGAGTCCTTCAAAAACTTTTTTTTTGTTGTTTTTGGTGGGGAGGGGTTTGAAACATGGTTTCATGACGTGACTGTGACGGGCTCAAACTTACTGCTTCTACTTCTGCTTCCTAACTGCTGGGAGTACAGGCATTTCTCACCATGATGGCACTAATTTTTGTATAGTGTACAATCAAATTATTTACTGGGATCACAAAACTAAATTTGGGGCAAATAGAAAAGGCATTTTAGAAACTGGTTTATTGTGTATATAGGAATTAATGCATTTTTAAGTTAATCTGTCAAGTTTTACTTACTAAAAAGATGTTGACTTGTAAAGACGGTATGAATTCTAGGCTATTTACTCATTCCTATTAATATATTAATATGTTCGGTATAACTGTAAGTTGATCTTGAATTTTACATCATAACATGCTGAGAACTTTTTTTTTTTTTTTTGGTTTTTCGAGACAATGTTTCTCTGTTTAACAGCTCTGGCTATCCTGGACTCGCTTTGTAGACCAGGCTGGCCTCGAACTCGCAAAGATCCGCCTGCCTTTGCCTCCCAAGTGCTGGGATTAAAGGCGTGCGCCACCACCGCCCGGCTATGCTGAGAACTTTTAAGAGTGTTTTCAAAGTGCCTTTTTAGGAGATTCTTTAGTCTTCACTTCTGTGTAGCATTATATTAAAAATCTCCCTCTTTCCTTTAGCACTCTGCTTCAAGGCTGTTAATTTTACTGATCATTTTTATCTGAAATGTTTCTTTGTCATCCTGGGTATTCCAGTTTGAAAGTTTTTTAAAGACTAAACTTAAATATTTATTCAAAACATTTTTTTTTAACTGTAGAAGAGGTACAGACTAAATACAAGGCCAAACAGTACAGAAGCCTGTAAGTTCTTGGCCTCCCCAAAAGTTTATATCTTGCTAGCCCACTTCGTATGCACATAGAGTTGAGTATAAGCATTTTCTTATAATGGGGTCTTGCAGTTTATCTCAAAGTAGAGATGGTATACTTTTTTGGGAAAATGCTTTGGTGACAGTATATATAGGCTCTTTTTAAAAATATTTTAAGTTAAAGTATAGATGTTCCATATTTTGCTGATAAACGTTAGATTTTTTCCACTATTATGTACAGAGATGTCTGTTGGTTACATTTGAGGCTTCCTCAGAGAATAATCTTCTTAGAAGTGGATTTGCCCAGGCTCCTTGTCTGTACAGTTGTATCTTAGAAAGTTCAAGTTAACTCTGACCTCCATGCATCTGCACACGTGCACACATATGTACAGTAAACATAGAATAAGATTCTTTTTTTTGCCCCTTTGGATTTTCGAGACAGGGTTTCTCTGTGTAGCCCTGGCTATCCTGGAACTCACTCTAGACCAGGCTGGCCTTGAACTCGCAAAGATCCGGCTGCCTCTGCCTCCTAAGTGCTAGGAATTAAAGGCGTGTGCCACCATCGCCAAGCTTAAAATAAGATTCTTAACCATTGAAATGTCAATATATAGACCCTTCAAAATGAGGAAATAGACTCTTATGACCCATTTAAGCAAGTTTCCTTTGAGTTGTACATCCAAAATTAGAATTTCTTTTTAACATATAAATACTCTTTAAATTCTTGCATTTTGAGGTCATGGGAAATAAACTTTTATTGCATGCCTTCTATTATTACACTATAATGCCAGTGGGGTTCATTTGACTTTACATAAGGTGATTCAAAGTAAAGTAATCAGAGTTACTCTCATTAAGTTTGTGAACCTTATGACTTTTACATGTCAAACAGATTCTTTTAGTTTGGTCTAGTTTTCTCTGAACTTGCATTTGTTCCCCTTAAGAACACGACCTCGAGATGATATCCTCAGTAGATGTGAACGATCAAAAGATGCTAGCCCCATCAATAGGTGGTCTCCAGCCCGAAGAAGAAGTAGGTCTCCCATGAGAAGGAGATCCCGTTCCCCGTTGAGACGCAGCAGGTCTCCAAGAAGGAGAAGCCGGTCTCCTCGGAGAAGGTAAATGTGAAGGACAAAAACTGTGTTTACGATTCGTTCTCCTTTGGCTCTTTGAAACTTCAGTCAGCTCCATTGGCCGGTTTCCCGCAGACCATTTTTCTCTGAAACCTTTTAGTTGTGATCTCATAGCTTTCTTCTACCAGCATGAATTACTGTGCAGTTTTGTTCTGTGTGTTGGTTTCCTTTCAAATTTATACAAACCATCAGTCTTTAAGAACTCAGTTAAGGGGCTAGGAACATGGCTCAGCTGCTCTTCCAGAAGACTCAAATTTGGGTCCCATCATTCATGTTATGTGACCACAACCACATGTAACTCCAACTCCAAGAGATCCAGTGCCCTCTTCTGGTCTTCCTGGATACCTGCATACACATGGTATTCATGCACACAGACACACATCATAAAAATAATCTGTAAAATTGGTAATACTTAGAATTTTTTCAAACTACCAAGGCCTGTAAAAAAAACAAAATTGTTTAAGTAACTTAATTTCTGGTTAGGATTAGGATTTTCTACTAAAAATAAATATCAATTCATTGTTAGAAAGCATTTTATATAAAGTGTATATTATTTCCAGGTTAATAAAAAAGACTTTTTAAGTCTTTTTAATGCATACATTAGCCTGAACTTACATGTAAGTGAGCATTCTTTTATCAACAATTAATGTCTTTTAAACATCTTCCTAGGTGTGGAGATGCATAGTCAGGGGCTTCTGCTCAGTGTGCGGTTTCTGCCTTTACTGAGCTGCTGGGCAGCCAGTTTGTGTAATCATCATGATCTCCTTGCTGACCAGACTGGGGAAAGTTGTTTCTGCTGCCACTTGGTAGCTCTCTTGTCTTCTCAGATGTGTATCCATGTTCTCTGTGTAGTGCCATCTTTTCACATGTGCAGGTGGCCAGAGGGTATTGGATCTGTTGGGACTAGAGTTACAGGCAATTGTGAGCTCCCTTATATGGGCACTGAGAACTGAGCCGAGGTCCTCTCCCAGAATGGTAAGCTGGGCTGGAGAGACGGTTCCATGCTTAAGAGCCCTGGCTACTTTTGCAGAGGACCTGGACCCACATGACCCTCATGATATATCACAACCCTCCCTTTGTCCAACTTCTCACTATAAATAAACACATTAATTAAACTTTCAAATGCAAAAAGAAAGCCTTAGGGTCACATTAGACTTATATGTGTTTGTCTTTCCTGTACCTAGTAAGCAGTAGTGTTCCTTTAAATTTATTTTATTAAAGCATAGCTAGGCCAATGGGAAGAGGCACTTGACAGAGCCCAAGTTTAATGCCCAGATCCTACAGGTGTCAACCGAGAACTAAGTCATGAGAGTTGTTTTCTGACCTCCACTTATGTGCCTGTTACACACACACACACGTTTAAGTAATGAAATACTAAGACTTCATCAAGTAGCACACACTCTTGGTGCGTGTAACGTTACGAGATGTGACAGGCACGTCTAGTCATCACAGTCACCGACGTCTGGGGGAGATCTTGCCTCTTTGGTCATTCTCTCCAAGCGTCTGCTGTTCTGTCCTTGTAGTTTCAACTTAGGGGTCACAGAAAACTCGTCTTTACATTCTTACTTTTGAAGTTTATGTAATTAGCAATACAGTTTAAAGTAAGCACAATGGATAAACAACTTAGACAATAAACATAGACCTGAAGGAAACGTCATTTTTCTCTATTTAAGAAAATGAATATATGTCTGAAGAGATGACTCAGTGGAAATGGTCACTCGCTCTACACTGAAAACCTGCTTTGGATAAAAAGCTGAACATGGCTACATGTACCCTTTGACTCTGGCATTCAGTAAACCCTGTGAGATGGCCACTCTAGCTGAAAAGGCCAGCTTCCAGGTCACTGTGAGACTCCGTCTTGAGGCAGTCAGATGGAGGACAATAGAAAGACATCCTGCTCTGGTCTCTGCATTCTTGCACATGGATGTGTGTACGCACCCTAACATGCATGTCTGTACACAAGAAGACACATGCACACAGTACAGATCAGTAGCCCACGAGTCACAACTTTGTTGCTGTGAGAGTATAGAGGTTCTGGTAGTGTAGCTCAGTGGTATAGTGCTTGACTTGAGAAACACAAGCATTTGTTTCTGTTGGGCTTAACTCCATATTCATGAGAAAAAATTAATTTGATAAGTATTATTAACTATATTTTAGTTGTCTAAATTTCCAATATATTTTAGTTGTCTAAATTTCCAAGTGACAGGCCAGAGAGGTTTTTGAAGAGAATTTGCTGCTCTAATAGAGGACCTAGGTTTGGTTCCTAGCACCCACGTGGTGGCTCACTGTTGTCTGTAGCTCTGGTTCCAGGGCATTGAGTACCCTTTTCAGGCCCCTGTGGGTACCAGTTGTACACATACATAAATTTAAGCCCTAACAAACAAAATCTTTAAAAATAAATTTTTAATGACTGTGGGTCTTGCTATTCCCACCAGTCTTCGCAGCCTCCTCCTGAGTACTGGGATTCTGCAGTGTACCACAATGCCTGGGCACCTTTCTTTAACAGAAATATTTTGAAGGTGTCTCAGTTTGAGTTTCTATTACTTTGACAAAACACCATGACCAAAAAACAAGTTAGGGAGGAAAGGATTTATTTACTTAGCTTCCACGTCCAGATCCATATAGTCTATCATTGGAGGAAGTCAGGACAGGAACTCAAGCAGTGCTGGAGCCTGGAGGCAAGAGCTGATGCAGAGACCAGGGAGGGTACGTCCCATGGCTTGCTCAGCCTGCTTTCTTATAGCATCCAGGACCATCAGCCCAGGGATGGCACCAACCATCATGGACTGGGCCCTCCACCTTTGTTCATTAATTGAGAAAATTGCTTTACAGGTGGATCTCATGGAGGCATTTCCTCACCTGAGACTCCTTCCTCTCCGATGACTAGCTTGTGTCAAACCAGTTAGTACAGAAGGCATGTAGGTTCACAGAAAAATTGAGCGTAGAGTTCCAAGTCCCCCCTTTATTCCTCCTCACACATGCATGTCCTTTGCTCAGTTTAATCGATACTTTAACACATATTAATATGTCCTCTTTTTTTCCTACAAATAGAGATAGGGGTCGAAGGAGCAGGTCGCGCTTGAGAAGAAGGTCTCGATCACGTGGTGGTCATAGGAGAAGGAGCAGAAGCAAAGTAAAGGAAGATAAATTTAAAGGAAGTCTCTCAGAAGGAATGAAAGTTGAGCAAGAGTCTTCCTCTGATGATAAGTAAGAACAGAACTGTCACCGTGTCAGGTTTCTAGTATAGGAAAATTGGTGTACTGGAGATCTTCAGTTTTTGCCTAAATGTCCTAAGTGAATCCCTAATTCCATGCTGACTTTAAAAGTTAATGTTTTGTGCTTATTAGATAGACTATGGCCTGTGTAATGCTTTTCTGAATTTAGGGGTTCTGCTTTGTCTAGATTGAGTTGAACACTGGGCCATCATTTTATTGTCTTACTCTTGCTTTTATTAGAAAGAGCAGACCAATTTAGGGGAAGACGTTTCTTACAAAGTCTGGACTTTTCAGTTTATGTCAGATGTTGAGTGCTTTTCAGTGAACAGTTGGTAGCCATTTTATCTGTTACAGTGAGGCAGAAAAGCACTTCAGTGACTAAGTTTTCCAAAGTATGACAAAATGTTATAAAATGCAAGCTTCTCAACATACTATTTCAGAAGCAAAGCCAATTTACTTGAGTATTTCTCAGGAGCACTTCTTGCCTCACTGAAGACGTTTTGTTGTCACCTGGCGGCAGAAGACTGATCGTATAGTACACAGGCTGGGAAGGAGAAGGGTTCTGTGTAGAGCCTGTGCAGTCACAGTGCACTTGTTAGTGTCAGGACTGCTCATCAGTGCACTTAGTAGATCGCAGAGATTGGGGAGGCCCTGAAGAACAAGTGGGCACACAGTCTGGGTAGTACAGGATTGATGTTGTTCTGAAGAGTCAAGTGTTTGCGTGTATCTTTTTTTTTTTTTTTAATCCATTTTCATTTTTCATGTTGTTTTTTGCTGGGTTTGCAGGTGGCACCATAGCTTGCTTGCATTTTTGTTAGATAATAGAGCAGAGGCTCCCCTGAGCTTTCTGTAATCCAGAAAAACATAACAGCTTACCTCTTCCGGCTTTGCTTTTGAGATAAGAAAACTCAGATCAGAACAGTAAAAAATTCTTCTCTAAGGTCACAAAGGACTCGCTGGTGGCTTTTTTGAATCTAGAGATCTTTCTTGTTTCTGGTTTTGGTGCCATGAACAAGGTGAGGGTAAAGTTTACGAGGCTTCCATTAGGCAGCTCAGAGTCTTGGATCAGTACTGATGGTTTAGAGTGTGGCTCCAGCTTTAATTTTAAAATATCCAAGTTAACAGTTTGGGAATCTGCAAAAATGTTTGAAAAAAAATTTTTTTTAAAGCCTTGAAGATTTCGATGTAGAGGAGGAAGATGAAGAGGCACTAATAGAACAGAGAAGGATACAGAGGCAGGCGATTGTGCAGGTATGTGACAGTTCTTCTAGTGTTCAGCACTCCGTACAAAAAAGGCTTTTAAGTTGAGCAATGAAGGGAGTACTAACAGTAACCAGGTCACAAGAAGAGTTTACACACATTCGTGAGACTTACAAAGATGGCTGTTTCTTTAGTTATTAAAACTGAGTGTTGCTCTTTGCTTTGTTTTACATAGAATTGTAATGTGAACTTCTTATGTAAATTACGAAACTTTGAAGTATTCTTTTTTTTAATAAGCATGGAAATTCTTACAATGTAGGATAAATTAGCAAAATCAATTATCTGTTACTATACAAAAACAACTTTTATATCTAAAAAGATAATGGCAAGTTTTATTGCAATTTTTTTTTTTTTTGCATTTGTGCAGGGTGCGTGTATGTGTGTGCCCGCATCACAGCCTAAGTATGGAGATGTGGGTGATATGATGGGAGTTGGTTCTCTCCCTCCATGTGTGGGTTCTAGAAATTGAACTTGGGTTGCCAGCTTGGTGACAGTTGGGGTTTAAATGAAAGTTGATGAGAAAAATGCTCTACGCATCTCAACAGTCATGAAGTTAATAAGACTTGCTGCTTTGAAAGACAAACCACATCTCCTTGGCTGTTCTGAGACAAAAGCCTGCTACAGCCACTGGAGCCAGTGGGGGCAGCAGTCCTCATAAAGTACGTTCTCAAAGGACAAAGACAAAAACAGCCATGGCAGCTCACCTACTGACACTTAGCAAACGATAAGGCAAGAAGCCAAGGAAAGAACCAACTGCAGGGGAAGCTGGGAAGACCTGGAAGGTTTTTACTGGAACTCTGGTAGAATTTGTATTGAGCTGATACCCCTGAAAACTTGGTTGAATCTGTTTTGCTCTCAACCCAGGTTCATGATCCCTTATCTGTATCCCTTACCAGATGGGCTTCAAAACTTTTTGAATGTTAAGACAGTAGTATGGTATGCATCTGTGCATATCACTTAGAGCCATCTGAGGCAGATCTTGTACTCAAACACATTAGTATTTTCAAAATGAGGTACATGAGTGATCATAGCAGAGGATAGAGAACAAAGGTAAATAGAATTTCATTCATATGGTCAGGTCAGGTTTTACCACCTGATGGATGTACACCAGAGACAGATACTTTTCAGAGTTCCTGAAATTTGAATTTTTGTGAAGATTGTGGATTTGATGAAGCCAGGTGTGGATGCCTTTGTTGTTTCACATTTGTGTGCCTCCCAATGTCTTAATTTAGCAAGGCTTTGCAAGTAATAAATATATTTAGATAATATCTACTTTTATGAAGCTGATGCATCCATTGTTATTGCAGAAATATAAATATCTTGCTGAAGACAGCAACATATCTGTGCCTTCTGAGCCAAGCAGCCCCCAGAGCAGCACAAGATCACGGTCACCTTCGCCAGACGACATCCTGGAACGGGTGGCTGCTGATGTAAAAGAGTATGAGCGGGAGAATGTTGACACCTTCGAGGCCTCTGTAAAAGCCAAGCATAATCTAATGACCGTTGAACAGAATAACGGTGAGTGAGAGTGTCTTAATGAAGCTTTTCTCTATGTGTTAGCTGTGTACCCTTTTAATGACTAGATTTGCGGGAAGTAGAAGGGTATGTGCTCACAAAATGCCCTGTATTAATGTGCCTTTAGCTTATTTTGTATGTATGTGTCTGCATGGTAGGGGTGCAGGACAAGGGACAACCTCAGATTGTATTCTCAGGCCCCATCCACCTTTTCTTGAGACAGGGGTTCCTCATTAGTTTGCAACTTGCTGAGTAGGCCAGGCTGGCCAGAGAGCCCGTCTTTGTTTCCCCATTGCCAGGATCGCAAGTGCCTGCTGCAGTAATGCCCTACTTTTTATACAGCTTCTGACAAGGCAGGACTCTACTCACTCTCACTTCTTGTCAAGGATGTCTGTGTTTGATTCAGTAATCTGACGGTATGTGCGGAGTGTGTCCACCCATAGGACACTAAGTTAACAACAGTGTACATCAGGTCATTTTCAGTGCTGAGCCTCAGGGTTTTGGAATAGTTACCCAGAAAGCCAGTGTGCTTTCAGTCCAAGATTATCATGTAGCTGTTAGCTTACTTATTTAAACTGGCTGTGGCAAAATTTGATGTTAGTCTTTTTGGTGTGTGCTTTTAGTGGATATTTTATATCAAATGTAATTGCTTCTCAGTTGAATTATTGGTTGAAAGCCAATGTGTAAGAAGGTGAAGTTTGATTAATACTACTGATTTTTCTGTTGACTTGGCTTTTGATTCTGTTTTTATGTCTCAAGTATTAATGCATATTTCATTTAAGGTTCATCTCAGAAGAAGCTTTTGGCGCCTGATATGTTTACAGAATCTGATGATATGTTTGCTGCTTATTTTGATGTGAGTAATTTTAAAGCAAGGATGTAGGAAAAAGTTTGTATAACTAGGGCATATGAACAGTTACAGGGACAGAGGAAGTATAACATCAGAATTGCTAGCTAACATCTGGACCGACTGTGTGATCAGCATCTCAAAACTAAATGTACTAGTTTTGTTCCTTCATCAGGCCAAAACTATATCAGAATTTTTAAAAGATGTATAACAGAAGAATTGCAGAACTTTACCAAAGTTGCACACCCACCCAAAAGCCTGAATGTGTAGTCATTGTGTCCATGTGTGTACATATCACACCTCAACACATGAACAGGTATATAAGTATGTGTGGTAGTTAGAGACCACGAGGGGTTAAGTGATCTTAGTCACTAGGTTTTTTCCTGTTTTGTTGTTGTTTTTAATTTTTGTTCTTGTTTTGCTGTAATGCTTTATCAGTGTCTTTTTATTGAAAGTCTTTACTCCAAACATACCAGAAAGTCTGAGGCGATTTTCAGTTTATATGTAAAGGTTCATAAGAAATACAGGGCCTTAGTAAGAAGAAATAGAAAGGATAAATGTAATGGGAAATGAAAATGAGGTAGACAGTGTATTAGACCCTGAAGACACGGTGTGATTGGCCTAAGTAATCTGTAATGTGTCATTGACCACAACAGTTGCGCTAGAAGAGGATGAATTAAGAGAAGATAAAATAAATATTGTCCCCTTTGAAGTTTCAGCACCCGTCATTTGCCTAGGTGACACTTGTGTTCCCTTTCTGTTACTGTAATGAAATACCTTCACAATTTATAAAGAGAAAAGGTTTATTTGGGTTCTAGTCTCAAATAAAGTTGGCCTTGCTGCTGTGGGTCTAAGTAGGTAGCAGTAAACTTGCTCATCCAGTGGTCAAGGAGAAAAAGAGAAGGATTTTGGGTCTCACAATCTCCTTTGAATATCTACTCGGTATCAGCTCTTTAAAAGATTCCACTGCCTACCAGTAGTGCCAACCTGGGAACCAAAAAGCCTTTGTCATAAAGACTTAAGAGTTTGGGTTGGAACATTTAATAAACAAATAGCATTACTGCAGGATCTTCTGGGTATCATGGAAAATAATATGGAATAGGGTTCTTCATAAATACTAGATAGATGTTACTATTTTTAATTTTCCACACAGGCTCAACCTAGTACAGCCAGTGACATTTCATGCCTGTGTGTTAAGGGTACAAATGTCTCCATGGACAGGGAGGCAGAGAAGGAAAGGATGGAAATCGGTAGGTAATGTTGGACATTGTGGTTGGTTAACGAGTTCCAGTCTGTAGGAGTTTCTCCAGTCTGTCTCACCAGCTAAAGGATACCAAATCTGATTTTGAACTTCTATGTTCATTTTTATTCCCCTATTCGTACCTAAAAGCTTTTAGAACATTTCCTTAAATATTTTTCCTGTTATTAAGATGTTGTAAGACATTTTGGTGATTATGCCTTGGCTACCTTGAATTTATATAAGCAGTAATAACCATCAGCTAATTTAATAAAAGGCTAGTTTTGCCTTTTTGTTGTTGTTGTTGTTGTTGTTAAGGAGCTACTTTAAGTGTGCAATCACCTGGTAACCATTCAGTTGCCTCCCTCATTTCAGAGTGCTCGTCTCCGGGCTGCTGGCATCGGGAAAGATTTCAAGGAGAATCCCAACCTCAGAGATAATTGGACAGATGCAGAAGGCTATTACCGTAAGTTTGCATTTCTAATCAACTTTAAAATTCATTGTGCAGTTCCCTAAAAGCACACTGCTCTATGTAATCACACATTGTTTGAGCTCTGTATAGAAAAGTGTAGCACAGCCAGTAATGACATGAATTTTTGTTACAGTCTAGTCAACAGCCCAGAAGCAATACATATTAATTAAAGGGAGCCTAAATTTGTGTGTAGATATTTTCAGCCCTGAGTGACTTCTCTAGAGAAGAGGGTCTACCACTTGACCATCTTTATATCATAAGGTAAGAGAAACTACATACAAAGGAACTCAGGTGCTAGTCACAGAGTGTTTGCCATGCATTCCTACAGCTGAAGACCCTTCAGTGAGCATGTTTGCATACAAAGGAACTCAGGTACTAGTCACAGAGTACTTGCCAT
>CAJQZJ010033130.1:1276249-1289580 GCA_907164525.1 Lophiomys imhausi
GACACTGTCACCTGGACTGCAGCTGTAAGGTAGGATAAGTTCATTTCTGTAGACTTAGAGACTCCGAACACTGTCACCTGGACTGCAGCTGTAAAATGAAACTCTCAAAAGTATGGGTTGGTGGCTGTACTGACACCTTAGCTGCTTTGTTGTTGCAGGTGTTTCAGTTAATGGTTCTCAGCTAAGAGCTGCCAAAGGGAACTCCCTTTTCAGTAACGGGGGGCTCCCTTTTTGATTAGAAAGAATGCAGCCATGCAGAGACAGAATGAAAGAGCTGCACATTAGTTAGAGTTAGCTGGTCAGAAGAGAAGGTAGCTGAGCAGTGCAGACTTGCTAAGCGCTCTTGATTCTGAATGCAGCAAGAGTCGTAAATAATGTTTGTGTGTATTATTATTACATGGGGTTGGTAGTGCTCCAGGCAAGCTTTGTAATAGTTTTAAAGCCTTTTTTTTTTTTCTTCTATTTTTAGATGATTCGAAAAGGTGTATTCAAAGATCAACATTTTGACCAAAATCTGAACTTCATGTACATAGAGGTTGATAAAGTAACAGAGAGGGTAAGTCTGGCTTATGTGTGCCATAGCAGTAGTTGCTGTTTTGTCTTTTCACCGTGGGGATCGAGATGGGGATTTGCACTTACTAGCTCAGTGCTCTACCACTGTGCTAATCCATGATGCTGCATGCTTTGTTACCCGCAAATTTAGGTTTGTGTGGCGCGTGGAGCTGTGATTATTTTTTAAATGGCAACAAAATGTGCAGTTCCTTTATGCTACTGATTTCTGAATAAAACACATCAGGCTATGAAAACAATAAAGGGAGTTAAAACATTTCTCTAAGGTCATAATAGTTCATGTGTAGCTCCTTGCCACCTCTCCCTTACATTCCTTTGGTCTGGCTTCCCACACATCTTCTATATTGATGTTTGAGGACGTTTTCTGTATTTTGAGTTGTACAGTTAGTTACAAGCCAAGTTCTTCGTCTTATTAAATCTGCCTTCTTTAGCATCTTTCTTCTCCCTGTGAGTCCTCTTGGCCAAGAAGTACACTGGCTCATGCAGACCTTGGTGCCTTTGGTCACAGACTTCCGTGAGCTGATTCATGCCCCGAGTGACCTCCTCTCCTAAACACCTTCATTCAGCATTGGTGACATACACATTCTGTATCAGCCTTTCTAAAACCTAAGGATGGAGTAATACTCATTTTTGATCTATAATACTGAACTCTGAGTAACATGTCCTGGTATTGACCTGGTTCAGACTGTCTCTTGCCACTGAAGAATATTAAGCCAGAGAAAGTGCAGGTCAGGCAGCAGATGCTCACTACATTCTCTTGGCTAATTTGGGGATGTTTTCCATTTAAGTTTCTTGATTGCTCTTTGAAAAGATGTGGAGGATAAAACCACATAAAAATTTCAAACTGATTGATCATCTTTAAGTATTCTTGTTTATGTATTAATATTTTGTTAGGCAAAAAACAACTCTGATTTACATACATGTATGTATTATTTAGAGCTATGCATTGTAAAAATTATTTTTAGGAGAAAGTTACTGTCATGAGCACCATTAATCCAACTAAGGACCTGTTGGCTGACTTGATTGGGTGCCAGCGACTTCCTGAAGATCAACGTAAAAAAGTACACCAGCTAAAGGACTTGTTGGACCAGATCCTAATGTTGGACCCAGCTAAGCGAATTAGCATCAACCAGGCCCTGCAGCATGCATTCATCCAGGAAAAAATTTAAACGAGATGAAGAAACTCCAAGGGTTTGAGTAAATACAAAGACTGAAGAAATTTCACAGCAGTTTATTATTAATGTATATAAACTTATAAGTATTTCTGCAGCAAATTTGAGGAAGCATGATATATTTGAATTAACACCAAGGGTGATATTTCTTTTAGAAATGTTAGCTAATCTGTTTTGTGTCTTATGTGAAATTTCACTGTAGAAATGTTTTAATTGCCAAGACTGCACAAAATTACAGTGCTAATGTATATGGTTGCAGTTCACATAAAAGACAAAAAGCATCTGTTATGAGTAGCAGTGCTGGGTGGTTGATTTGTTTTTAGCAGACTTGGCTTCAGTTTGGTCTTCACATACAATGGCCAGCATAAATGCTGTTTATATTCACGTTTTCCTAGGTGTGTGTGTGCAGGCCACAGCAGCATGCCCTTGGTGTAGTCAGTGCCGAAGGGAGTCTGTTCCTTCTTGAGCCTGCCTGCAGGGATGTCTCCTCTTTTAAAGCAGGTTGCGTACAGCATTCAGTACACTGAAGGTAAGCTAAACCATCAACATCACCAGTGTTTTAAGATGTTATTTTATTGAAATAATTGAAAATGAGGGATAGCTTTGTGGCAGAATTCCCTGCATGTGTGATAACTGATCTTGTTTTATTTTTTGGCATTGCAACTGTGGCATAGTTACAGTTTCTGTTCTGTTCATCACATTTACAATTTGAATCATATGCGCTTGATGGGTAGAGCGCCTTCAGTGTACTGTTTCTTAATAACTTTGCTTTTTTAAAAAATCAACTTGCTATAGACTTTATATACATTTTGTTAAATACAGTTCCTAGTGACATAGAAACTGCATAGTTTTCATTTACTAATTAAAATGTTGAGGCCTACTTCTGAAAGCCCTCATATTTAAAAGATAGACAACATAATGAGATTTTTAACTATTTGTATGTCATTTTGAAAGTGTACTGCTTTATGGTAAAAGTGTTTTTCATTTGTTCATTGTTTGCATTATTTGTGATCATGTTGTCTTTCAATACAGGCATAAACCTTCCACTCTTGAACAAAGCAGCTGCTTTTTAAAAGCGGTAATTGCTTCTTTACCTTTTATTTCTTTTGTAAATGAAGCTTTTCTTTAAAAATGTGACTTTAAAGTGTTGTCTATTGCATAACCAGTTGACACTCACTCACTGTAAAGAGAAGATTGTTCTGCTGCATGGGAGGTGGACCGTGCAGGTTTCTGTATGTTCTCAGTATGCATCACTAGATAATAAAGTCTTTTGTGAACAAGGCATTTGTAGCCATTTTTAAAAGATTTTGTCTTCAGTGCTGGTAAGTCAGGTAAACTGTAAATAGTTAAAAGCAGTCTTTGTTTTCTCCTGAAAGTATTACCTGCTAAAGTATAGCCTGATTTTTAATTTTTTTTTTAAATAATTAGGGTCTTAATTGTTTCGTCCAGAAAAAGTCCTTCAAATTTTGTCAGCTTTCAGTGTAGTGAGGTTGTTCCTGTAGGTTATGGGGTGTAACTCAGGATTTAACTAATGTTTCTGCTATTTTCTCACTTTTCCTTTTGATGGTGCGGAAAGAGAAAAAGGAAAACGGGGCACAGGCCATTCGACGCCTTCTCCAAGGGGTCTGATTTGCTGAGACACCAGCTTCACCTTCTTAACAAGGTTATTTCTGACAGCATGTGTAGATAAACATTTAGCAACAGTTTAAAACAAAATCATGTAAATCAGCTTGGTTTTACAACACAAAGGAATTTGTATTTTAAGATGGTAGAAGAGAAATTTCAAAATTCTATGTAATCTTCTCTGTTTGGGAGTGGGTAAACTTAACTGCTTGTCTCCTGAGGATTATGGAGAACAATAAAATTTTAGGATTTAAATAGTATTTTTACATTGTAAATGGGATTTTTTTATTCACCCAGGCACCTAATTACAACAAGCATGCACATTTTGGTGCATTCAAGAATGGAATATCAGAATAGCAGCATTCTCCTGGTGGGCTATGCTCCATTTAAAGACATGAAATGAACTGCACAGCCAGGAAGGTGATAGCTGAGATAATAAGCCACCCGTGAGCCTACCCCCGTCTCTTCACGGTTAGCCTTCCTAAAATAGACACAAGGTGATCCCATCTGCAGGTGGAGTGAAGCCTTTTAAAGAAGGCTTCACGGTGCAGCACTGATGACTTGGGTAGTGATTGTCCCACCATGATTTACTTTATTTCGGGGCTAGTATGCTGCATATTCAAGTCTTTTGTAGTTGTTTTCACTCAAAGTAGTTAATGGTTTGCTTCTGGTGATTTTCATGGCTTCGTTTTATAGTTATTTAATAAGTTAATTTCCACTAGAAACAGTTCATCTTATGCCTTCAAAGGCTGTTGCCTGCTCTTTAAAAAAACAAAGTTGCTTGTTGCTTGTTCTTTGTGTTTTAGGTGCAGCTCAGTGGAAGATGACGGCAGCCAGAAGACATGAGCCAAGGTTTCTGTCCCATAAAAGATGTTTTTCAATTCACATTTAGTGTGTGTAACTTTGAGTCCAGTGTTGTAACTTGGGCTTCATTGCTGTGGTGGCTAGAGTAGGAGTGCCATTGTTCCCACGTGTGGAGTGCTATCGTCTCTTCTCAGCCGTCCCCTTCCTCTAAAGTAAAATCTTAGTCATAGAAAAAGCCCACATTTCATAGTCGTCAAAATCGGGTCCTAACGGTAACCAAGAAAACAATAACTGCCAAGTTAGTGTACATTTGAAAGACATCTGCAAGTTGGGTGTGGTGACCACATGTGCAGCCTCAGCACTGGGGTGGTGGTGGGGCGGGGGAGGGGGGGGGATTTGGACTCAAGGTCCGTCCGGCCTCTGCCAGCCCTCTCCTGTTTGCAATGCCTTAGCTTGAAGCAGGTGCTAAATTGTAAGAGTAGCCTAGGATTTTAATAAGCTGTTCTTTGTCTCAGTCCTTTGTGACCAGCTTCCTAATGTCAGAGACTTACAATAATAGCAGACATGGGGGAGGTGAGAAAGGCGGTACTGTACTATCAAGTTTCCCAGCCTTGAAGGAACTCTGTAAACTGTTTAGACATACACTTAATTCTGTCTGATGTGGCAACTTCACGGAGGTAGAAGTTTGGAGTTGTACAGGACCTGTTGGGTTGAGGTCATTTGGTAAATGGTCCTATTTGAAAAACTTCCATTCATGTTTCTGAACAGCTGAATAGTTTTCAGTTAAAACAAAGTTTAGGCTTTCATACTTTGTGGCAAAAATGAGAAGTGATTATCAGACTTGAAGTTCATAAAACGTTTTTGTCTTTTTAAGAAAAAAATTAAAGCCAAATTTGTGGGGGGGGTTGTTTGTTTTGTTTTGTTTTAGGAAATAAAGAATACCAAGATATGTGGATATTGGTGTAATCATTATATGTGGATAGTTAGTACGAACAACTTCTAACACTATTGTGGATAGGGTGTGCACACACCTTGAAGAGGGTTCAGAAAACTCTTAACTCCTAAGCATTTTCCCCGCTGAGGTTAGAAAAGGGACAGCCAGCCAGGAAGCATCCATCATAGATGTTAGGTCTCTTGGCAGACTTCTTTCTCCAGGACAATCAGAAGTGAGGGGGTTTGGCAGTTCTAAACAGGAGCAGCATTTTCTTACAAACGGCAACCTCCCAGTATTTACACTGAAGTCCTGTTTAACAACGTTTTGTTTCTTCATTCCCAGTGGCTACTTTCTCAGCTATTTTGTTTTAATATAAAATGTGATTCTTCTAATCTTACCATTGCAATTACCACCTGTTCTCCTAATGGGACTAAATACTCAGGACAGTTTGGAGTACAGAATGCATATTCTATGGTGTGTAGCAGAGTTAGTGAAATGTAGTATTCCCATTTTGGCTCCAGGTTTACCTCTCTCCTAGTCTACTTCAGCACCCTAGGTAGAAATAGACCCTGAAATGAAACAAAGGAATTACATGTATTAAAATTTAGATTATTTAGGGAATGAGTGTTCATTTTCTTGGATAAGATTGTATAGTGAGATGCAATTATATAGTATGTGATTTCCTTCTTTATACCATTAGCAGTTGGACTCTGTAAATAATGGTTTTTAGTATTGTTCTGTGGCTATTATATATTCAACATGAATTTATTATCCTACATGCAATGTCCTTATATAAATGTTCACTGCAAGTTCATTTTTAATTTTTACATGTCAATGATGTATACAAAGCTGCCTATAAAGTTTGGGGTTTTGTTTGGGTTACTTTGAGATATCATTGTGGCATCCTTTCTTTTTCTGTATATAGGGTAAGGGACTGTTCTTCTGAAGAACCATTCCGTTTAGTGATCAAGATACAGAAGCTGCTCTGAGAAAATGCTTGCTGTGTATCCTGATTGTTCATGATACCATTTGAGTTGTAACTTGCATTGTAGCAGCAAATGATCCCAAACAACTTAATAGGAAGCTTAATAAAATGTGCCTTTTGCTATTCTGTTGTCTCCTGGCATTTTCTTTGTAGATAGCATTTCTTACCTGGCATTATTTCTGAGCTCCTGTTTCACTGACGGCAGGTGTGATTAAGGACTTACTTGTTCACTCGAGCACAATGGGAGTCTTTACCTGACAGTCTCGGAAGAGGGCTGGGAAGGTCCTGAGTCAGTGAGGTGCTTGCCTTGCAAGCATGATGACCTGAGTTCCCATTCCCAGCGCTTACATAAAAAAAAAGCTGGACACTGTTTTGTTCATGGGAGGGCAGACAAAGGATACTCTAGACTTGCTGTCTTACAGAATTAAATAAATTCGGAAATAAAGTGGAGAGTGACATGGGGAGACACCCAGTATCAACCTTTGCTCTTTGCATGTGTGAGCACACATGAACCATACAAAGTTCTTAGAAGATTTGAATGTGTTCTGTTAGTCACAATGATGGGAAGGTGTGGAGGGGAATGTCCTGTTTAAACCTATAGGGGTGGAATAGGCTGGTTTTGCTCACAAACATCAAAATGTGTTCAGAGCATTAGGTACAGAACACCAATGTTGTATTCATGTTCCTTCTCTGGTTTTCCTCATGTCAAGTTTAATCCCTTCTTGGCTTTAGCTGTGTAAAAGCTAGACCTGTTGGACTTTCTTACCCTTCAATTCTAATCACTCATTTTCTTTTAAGGAAATGTTTACAACTTTTAAAAACAAGGAACAGGGCTGGAGAGATGGCTCAGCCATTTAAAGGCTAGATTTACAACCAAAATACAAAAACAACAAGTGTGATGTATAGCACAGAGAAAACAGGATTACAGGATTGGAAGTTGTAGAATAAGCGTTGGTATTAGCTAAGTGGCAGGGAGAGTTAAAGCTAGCCTGGTTGAGTCTCACTAAGAAACAGATTTGGCGACAGAGGCTGAATGGCTTTATAAAGGTCTCTTAAAATGAGATTGGGTTGGAGAGACAGCTCAGCAGTTAAGAGCACTGACTGCTCTTCCAAAGGACCTGGGTTCAAATCCCAGCACCCACATGGCAGTTCACGGCTGTCTGTAATTGCCAGATGTGGTGATGCATGTCTTTAATCCCAGCACTCAGGGAGGCAGAGGCAGGCGGATCTTTGAGTTCAAGACCAGCCTGCTCTACAAAGTGAGTCAAGGACAGCCAGAGACACACAGAAAAATGCTGTCCTGAAGGAAAAAAAAGGTTTTCTGCTTGGGCTGGCAGGTAATTGAAGCTGCATGATCACCTCAGGTAGCCATGAAAAGGTGTTTTTTATCTGTTAGATCTGATAGTAGCTGTCTAGCTTGTCAAGGTGTGTGTCCCAGGAGCCCAAAGGCCTTTAACATGTATTTGATTAAATACAACCTCAGATGCACTAAGCAAATCTAAAGTGTGGAGAACTAAGTAAGCATCAGGACTCAAGAGCCAGATCTTGGATGGGGTTACTTTGTATTGTGTTGTATTTTAAACTGATCAAAAATAATGAGAAGTTGGCTTCTGACAAACCTGAATGCATTTTTTTTTCGACATTTCCTCCAGCAGTGAACTTTACACTAGATTCATGCATGTTAACCTTTTTGAGTAAGTCACATCCTGCCATTACCCCTCTCCATCAGTCTCCTATTATCCCCCCACACCTCCGAATCTGGTTTCATTTTAGGAACTCAAGCACAGGAAATTTAACCATTTATCTCACTAAGTACTCTTAAAATTAGCCTCTCTGCTCTAATCGAAAATGACAGTGTTTTGGTACATTTTTAAAAGCAGTTAAGGATTATAAAGAATTGTCTGTGGTTTTGTGGTCAGGATATTGTGGTTAGGTTGGGTTGCCTGTTTTGTTGAAACAGGCTTTCTTACATTCCAGACTGGCCTTGAACTGGGCATACGTTGGAGGATGACCTGAACTTCTGATCCTCCTGTTTCCTTGTCCCCAGTGCTAGGATTATGAGTGTGGGCCCTATTTATGCAGTGCTAGGACCATACAAAGTAAGCACATTGGACAAAGCCACTTCCTCATCCTTCACTGGCATCGTATGTGTCCTCTAAGAAACTGGCTGCAATGCTATTTTTTCCAGGTGGCTATATTTCCAAAATTCATGTCCAAATTTTGAGGAAAAAAAAGTTCCCCTTTTCCTATATTCAGTAGGTCTGAAGCAGGCCTACCGTAAGAGCTTTGTGCTGCCGCCAGTCCTACAACTTACTGGACCTCCACAGAGCTCTGAGGTGTTCTTTCTGCCTGCCACCTTCTCATCCTCTCCCCTCTCCCACTGCAAGAAGTGTTGGTCCCTTGAGAATTGTCATCCTCCACTGCCAGTTAAGGCTCTGAACTGGTCTGCCCTTGTATGCCATTCTCTTGTCCTGTTTTTTTTTTTTCATGTGACCTCTACTCCCTAGTCCTCTATTCCTTGGGATGTATACCATCTCCTTCACAGGTAGGTCGGCAAACCGAAGCAGGGAGATGAAATTTTGTTAGAGCTGTTGCTGTCATGCACAATTACCCCAAGGTTGGGGGAAGCTCTGTTTGTCAATTTAATATTAAACACCAAGATGAGATAGTAAATAAAACAGGCTTGCTGATTCCTAAAGGTCCACAGGTTACATTGTGAACCTAAAAGTAAGGGGATGAAGGCCAGGTGACGAAAGAAAAAACACTAGATAACAAAAGCTGGTTGTGAAAGGTTCAGAAGTTGTAAAAATAATAGCCAAGTTGATGGATGGGAACCATATGAAATGTGAAAATATATGTTCATTTTTGCATTCTATGAAGGACTCACTAAACATCTTTGAATAATGAAACTGGCTGTGTTACAAACTGGTAAATTCTATTTATCATTCCCTCTTGTGTTTGTATTGATCCAGAAAATTCTGTCTCTAACCTAGAAACTAGACATGCTGGTTGTGACCAGTGGCCTGCGCTTATCCATGTGAACCTTACTCATTGACAGCAAATAAGAAGATACAAGTGACAGTTAACTTTCTTCAGCATAAATTTGAATCCTCTCAGTTCATCTCACCCTTCCCAGTTCCAGCATTCCCTCCCTCTCGTTTAGGATAATATACACAAAAATAAGAGATGTATTTACATATAGCGTGGTAGGGGGCAAGTACACCTTTTACTTCACTTGGTGTCTTTGGTGGTATCTGAAATACTAACGTGTTTATTTTTAATGTTTAAGGGAAAAAATAGTTGGAATTCATCAACATGTACAGGGTATTCCCCACAGACATCCTGACCTTGATGCCAAGGTTAGGCATCAAGTTATATGAAATGCTTACATTTCCCAAGTTGCTTGGACATTTGAACATCTCCATGGATCCCACTCCCAAAAATTCTTCAGGAAAGTTGAAGCTGAAGCCAGGACTTGACTTGTTTTCCTGATTCTTAGACGCAGTAAATATCATCAATCTCGGGCTCTGCCTCTTGTCAGCTCATGAGTTAAGTTTTAGCTGTTTAGTTTCTATTAGCCAGAGCTAATACAAATCCATCCAGAGCCTCTCAGGATAGAATTCTAGCAGTGTCACAGTTTTGATTGCTCTGGAGACTATAGATGATCATGATTTTTCTGCAGTATTTTAAAGCTATAAGGTCTAAGTAGAAAAGGGTTATTTCACAGTCAAGCCTGTTCTTGGGCTCAAAAGAGGTGATACTACTTTCATGTCTGTGTTGGAGGGGAAATGGAAAGTTTGTAGCAAGCAAATCCAAAATATGGCCTGCAGGCTGCACTGCAAGCCAAGGATAGGTGCCAATGTCAAAATGCTGGAAAATACCATGCCTGTGAGGGTTTGGGACATTGAATAAGCAAAGTACATTTCCTGCTTTGTTACTGTGTGTGTGTGTGTGTGTGTGTGTGTGTGTGTGTGTGTTTTGGAATATACACGCAGAGTCAGGACTTCCAGGTTCTCTCCTTCAAATGTGGATTCCAGGGATATTGAATAAGCAAAGTACATTTCCTGCTTTGTTACTGTGTGTGTGTGTGTGTGTGTGTGTGTGTGTGTTTTGGAATATACACGCAGAGTCAGGACTTCCAGGTTCTCTCCTTCAAATGTGGATTCCAGGGATCGAACTAAGGACATCAGGCCATCTCCTCAGTCCTAAATAACAGCTCTGCAGAGTGAAGCAAATGACAAAAGGCTAGAATGGTAGGTTTATGGAGATGAGGAAGGAAAGGGTAAAGGTGCTGAGGTAGAAAGTATAAAGCCCCTCCAGGTGTACAAATGGCCATGTCCCACCCCTAAGGACCTCCAGGCACCAGGTCCTACCCCTCAGAATACTCTAACCTTAACAGCTGGATCCGGCCCTTCCTGAGCTTGCCCCAAGATCAGACCAAAAATCCCACCAGTCTCAAGCCACCCTAGGAACTATCCCCCTACAGTCCCACCACCTGCAAGAAACCCTATATAAAGCCTGCCTCCCTCTCAGTTCTGGGCTGCTTCTCTCCCCAGCAGGGGCAGCCACCCTCCTGTTTTGTTTTGTTTTCTTCCCCTGAATAAATCTCTTGTGTGAGATTTCTTGTGTGGTGTGACTTTGTGGTATTCCTTGGCCCCCAACTGCCAGGATGCCTCTCCCTTCAGAGCTGTAACACTTACAGGAAGGTCTAGGAAAATCACTTCAGGGAACTGCACCACTTACCTTGACTATATATTAGAATAAGATATCAGAATCAGTTAATTGTACCATTTATTGATGATGGGATCATATTGGAAAACAATCACAACAAAAGAACAGTCTTCTGAATAGTTTGATTTACTAAGTGAGACACTTCTTCGAGGTTTACCATACAATTGTCAATGTCAGTCAAGGAGCCCTTGACTGCAGAAAGAGACAGCGGTGACGTTCATGAGTTCTACCCCATTTCATATCAAGGAATTACTTTGTAAGGTGAGGTTTGTGTTTCTAATACCTGTGTCCCAATGATGAACCGTGTTGTAGGTGGGTTTCATGGAATAGAGTTGCTCAAACTGAGATGTATGGAAGCTATTTTTGGTCAGTGGGTGAACACTTGCCCCTGGCTATAAGTGAAGGTGATAAGCAATTTCGCTTCTGAATGTAGAAAGGTCTATTCAGTATACTTTTCCGGTGAAGTTTCTTTTTGGATCTTGGTGCTTTAACTTCTTCCCTTGGATTTTCAGGAAAAGACGGGGGTATGGGTGAAACTGGCATCGGAGACCTTGGTGGGAGGCATTTTGTTGAGACTTTAGCCATTGGTTGAGTTGCTTGGGTAGTGGACTTGGGTGGTTCCTGGCAAGCGTTTAAAAGGGAGTTTTTGGAATTCTTAAAATCATCATGAACCACAGTGTACTGTTTGACAGTGGATGGACATTTTAGCAACTGTCTAGAGTTCGACTTACACTTGCCAGCACTGCTCCAGTTCCATTTGAAAACATTTTGTTCTGGCTTGCCAGAACCAGAATTGTTTTTTCTCTTGTCCCGACTTTTATCTAAGCCAGAGGTCTGTAGAGTCAATGTATCAGGAAGCTTTGGCGGCCTGACTTTCAGGGCAATGGCTTTAGAGGAGGAGGGCCGCTCTGCCATTGAAAACATTGAGCTATAGAAAGTGCTTTGTAGCCTTGGCCTCTCTTTTTGAATGGTCATGTGTTGTAGTCTTTCCAGTTCCAATAAACGAGCTATTAAACGCTCAGTGGAGTTCTCTGGAGGGTCCACTGCTGCTCTCCAGCTTTCACATCTTGAGAGGGCGAATCTGTGCAAGTCCAGAGTGTTGAAAGGAGCAGGGAGAAAGTCAGCATATACAGACACCCCGTTTGCTTCCTCTGTGAAAGATCTCTCCACATGTTCTATCGTCTCTGGCTTTAAGTTCAGGTCCATCTTTTTAAAATAGCTGAGCAAAGAGTCATTCATTTTCTCATTTTCAGATAAGTCACTTTCATCTGTGACATTTTCCTCCACATTGCTGTTTCTGTATTTGAAATTCCAATTTGAAGCAGATAAAGAGTCGCCATTGTTGTTTCCAGGGGTTGAACACGAGTTAATATGAAACTCACTCTTGAGAAAGTCTCCATCGGCATAAGGCCAGCAGAGACCTTCTGGCATTGACTGACCAGGATAAGGACCAACTTGTTTGCTGTTTGTCGAACCCGTAATATTTGTTAATGAGTTGTCTGAAGTGAAGAGCCTGGGACTGTTGGCTGAGTTGAAGCCAGTTTCCACTGAAGATTTTTTTAATTCTCTTAAAAAAAAAAAAAAAGAATTAACTAGTGGTTTGTTGACTAGAATTAAAATACTATTAAATGATGAGGCTGGAGAAATGACTCACCAACTAAAAGCACTTGCTCTTGTAGAAGACCTGGGTTCTCAGTTAAAAAAAAAACTCTTAAAAATATTAGTAACCTTTACCAAAGATAAGTTAAAGCTTAGTTCCCAGTAACATTCATGTATGCAGCTACCTCTCAAAGAAATGTTAGCTTCCAAGTGTGCTTGAATTAGATGCAGATATATAAATGTCTTAAAACAACAACAAAACTGATGGGTAACCCCTTTGAGCAAGCACAGTTAAGCCCGTGACACCTTAAAATGGCTAACTGGTTCTGAGTGTGCTCTTAAAGTAGCTAAGTAGCTATGACTGGTACCTGAGAATGGCTACCTGTAGCTTTGAGGAGCCTGAAATTACAGTGAAATGCTTACTGGCCTTGAAGTAGATGAAACTTTTAAAGAATATGTATAGGTTACTTATAACAAAGACTTTTATGTTTAACATCATGGTTTTATCAAACAATGTTGTGTAAGTTATCAAACAACAAACTTAACAGTGCCTGTCACACAAAATTTATCCTAGATGTAGTCCCTGGTCCTTTTCTTCTAAGGATGCGGCCCTCTTGGGAGTAATACCTCTAGGCATTTTATTAAAATAATCCTGGAAAAGGAGCACAGAGAATGTGGGTAGGGGAACCACCAGACTGTAGATCATTGGGTTTCTAGTTAGGTTTTGTTTTGTTGTTTGTATGTTTGCTATTTTAAAGATAGCTAGAGAGCAGGTAGCAGCGGCACCCACCTGTAGAGCTAGCTACCCAGCAAATTAAGGCAGTCAGACAGCTTGAGCCTGAGTTTGAGTCTAGCCTGGATAGCAGACACACACACACACACACACACACACACACACACACACACACACACA
>CAJQZJ010033130.1:1313942-1328942 GCA_907164525.1 Lophiomys imhausi
CACACACACACACACACACACACACACACACACACACACACACACACCTGTGTACAGGGGTGCACCAACATGACTGTGGTGATGAACTGTTTGTAGTGGTGAGAAACTCAAAAGTCCAATGTCATTCAGTAGCATAACGAGTAGAAGACTAGACCAATCTAGTGGACACCCGTTATAAAGACAGCTGGCTTTCTATCACAGACACATAACAGATATCTGAGATAAAGTAACTTCAACGCCCATAGCTTCAAGAGATTTCAGTTCATAGTTGGTTGGCTCCATTGTGTTTGGACTCGTTATGAGGAAGAATATGATAGTGACAGTGTTTAATAAAGCAAAGCTAGTGACTGGGAAACAAGAATAGGAACAGGAAGAGGGCACAATCCCGATATCTCCTTCAAGACCACATCCTCAGTGATCTAACTCACTCCACTTGTACCCATTCCATGAGTTTTCACTCCCAAACAGCACCACAAGCTGAGAATTTGAGCCTTTAAGTTTATGAACTTTAGGAGAACATTTAAGATACAACCCATTTAAAAAAAATGGTTTGAAAGCCGGGCGGTGGTGGCGCACGCCTTTAATCCCAGCACTTGGGAGGCAGAGGCAGGCGGATCTTTGCGAGTTCGAGGCCAGCCTGGTCTACAAAGTGAGTCCAGGACAGCCAGAGCTGTTAAACAGAGAAACCCTGTCTCGAAAAACCAAAAAAAAAAAACAAATGGTTTGACATCCAAACACCTAGAAGACACAATGTTTGAATGGACAAGTTGCAAAAGGAGACACATGGTATGATACAATTTATACCCAAAGACAGGTGTGCATTTGAGCATACAAACATGTATATGAGTGTCTTAAAAAATATGGATGAGAAGCATCAACTAGAGGACAGGATGAGGGACAGGAGACATTTCAGAATTGTTTAACTCTATTTCAATGGAAATCTTTTCATGTGTTATTTTTGCTATGAAAACACAACTTTAAACCGGAAGAGTCGGTATATGATTGAGGTTGGAGAAGCAGGTTTTAATTTTGGAGAGATAATCTGCTTCTACAGTGCTTTCTCCTCCCACCATGGATGGAGGTTGACACCTGACACATTGCTACTTCTTGCCCATAAGCTGTCATGTGCAGCACGTAGGTGCCTTGTTTCAGAAGTGTCTGGGTGAAGTAACTTTCCTATGGTGGGAATCCCATTTAAAGAGACATGTGAAGTCCGGGGAGGTACCACAGTCAGTAAAGTGTTTGCTGTGCAAGCCGAAGGCCCTGGGTTCAAATCCCCATCACTCAGATAAAAAACTGAGCATGGCGGTGAGTGCCAGTAACCCAAGCACTGAGGGAACGCCTCAGAGAAGAGCCCTGAAACTCACTGGCAAGCCATCCTAGCTGAAACAATAACTCCTGCATGGCTCAGTTCTGGTGAGGGCGATTTAGCATATCATAGGAACAAGTGAGTATGTACATCTCCAAACACACCAGAGAGCAACAGGGAGAGGTTCTACCAGGGTTCTACCATCTCCTTCAAGGGCACACCCTCAATGGCTTAAGTATATCCTCTAGACCCCATTTCTTAATGATACAGGACCTCCCAATAGCATTGCCATAGGGACCAAATCTTTATATACTGACATTATAGGATATGCTCATTCAAACCATCCTAGTACATAAGATAAGAATTTCATACAATTCATGCAAAACAAAAGACCACCACCACCAAAAAAGAGGTGCAATCTAGTACCTGAGCTCAATGAATTTGACTGGATATAAAGCTCAACTTTGAAATTCTGGCAACCAAAGCAAAGAGCTGGGAATCAGGCAGTCTATCTCTTGGGTAGGCAGATAGGCAGAGAGACACAGATCAATGTCCTTTCAACTTAACATCTAGGATATCTTGACTCCCTGATTATGTTCCCTACTTTCCTGGGAAGACAGAGAAGCCCTTCTACCGCAAAAACCGATTAGACCATGCTAGCCCAAATTAGCCAATTCTGAAGGAGAAAAGAAAATCACTTCACACCCAAACATATAAATTCTGACCCTCTAGATAGACTCAGACACTAGTTCGGGTGTCCCTTCTTCACTGAGAAGAGTCGATCTCTTTATGTGCTTCTTTCTCTCTCTCTCCCCTCTCTCTTGCTCACCCCCCATGTACGTGTGTGTCAGGGTGGGCAAGGAAAGGTTGTTTCCTCGTCACTGAGATAAGTACATGGCCACATAGGGCAATAGCTGGAGGTGGTTTCATCACAATTTACAGTTATGTTATTGAACCAATTTTGGAATAGCTTTGAGACCCTCATATAATAAAAAGTAGACCTATTTATTGTTATATATCGTTTAGTCCAATTACCAAGCAATGGTCCTTTTGAGAAAACTCTTAATATTTTAGGGTATCCCTTCACTTCCGTGCTATAGGAAGAACCATCAGTTGTTCGTTCTGAAATGATGGTCAGCTGAGCTAATTTAGACCTATTTTTGCCTCTACCCTGAACCTTTGTGTGGCCCATCCAGCATTAGGTGGATGACAGATGTCTTGGCTTCTAATACATCCAAATGGGTTATGGAGCTACTCAAGGAGTGGCCTGCAAACTCTCTTTTTGTTCTTAAATTGTTATCAATTGAAGAAGAGTTAAGAAATCTGTGTGATCATACAATACAGGTAGCCCAGGTCACAAATGGCACTGTGGAGTTCAGCTAGCTGGCCTTTCCTTCTACCCTCTCCCTTTTTTCCTTCTTCCCTCCCTCTCTTCTTTGTTTGATCTTCTCTTCACTTCCTGTGGCGAGAATGCCTCATTGTAGGAAGGGTATTATTCCATTCTGATACCAATTTCATACCTCATGGCAGACAAAGAACTTTGTTAAGGGTCAGTTGGCTTAAAGTGAACCAGTCAATGGATGTGATATAAATGTAGAATGCAATGAACAAGTCTGAAGATTAAAAATTATTCTGCAGGGCAGGATCAAGTGAGTTTGGGAATGCAGAGTCCTGCCTGTGCCAGGGGTCACCTGCCAAAAGTCTTTCTTTCCTCTGTCTAGATTTCAGCATGTTCATGCCACAGGCTGGAGAATGGGCTACTAGCCTGTGGCGTTCAGAGTTCTGCTTCTGGATCCTTGCCTTGGTGTTTGGAGTATCTTTCCAACTCTCAAAGTGATTTTGCAGATCCCCATGTCTTACAGTGGATAGTAGTCTAGAAGGCAGCTTGACAGTGAGCCTGAACATTGCTTTCTTACTTGTCTAGGTACAATATGACATGAGTCCTGTCCCACATGACCTATACAAAGCAGATTTGTTATTCACAGACAGGCAGTAAAGGACAACAGAAGCCAAGATGCATTGGGAGTTGGTTCTCCAGGCCATGGAGGCCTCTCAGGATCACTGAGGTATTAACTGTGTGTGTCCTTCTGGCACCATGGCTGAAAGACTCTGGAAAACAGCCCATCTAGGTTTTTATACCCTGGTGTCATTTGAATTACAGAAATAGGACATTGAACAACATCTTGTTTCTTACTAAATAGAAGTTTGGCAAAGAATCTGCTTGTCTAAGATTAGCAATAGAACCTAGCTTGTCTAGCCAGCTCTCCTTTATCTCAAAAATGCATTCTGAGCACTCCATAGTTTCCTTGACAAAACTGAGAGGGTAGGATCTGCACTGGTCCAAGGTCACCTAGAGAAATAGCCAGCAACATTTACCTCTTGTGGAGTTGCTGTCTGACCAGAGAGGGGCGCCATTCCAGTTTTGATGGCAGGTGTAACCCCTGGAATCGCCTCACCTTCTCAAGATAGTCCCACCATTCTGTCATTCTAACTGCTGCTGAGCACCAGAGAGTTCCAGCAGTAAAGACAAAGCTCTAAATCCCAAGTCTCCATTATTGGGTTTCCAAATGTGGAATAGTTCTTAGGCAAAATAGCAGGAAGATGGTGTTCCAAATTAGGAAAAAGATGAATAATAGTAATAATAATAATAATAATAATAATAATAGTATTACAACTTACTATTAGTTTGCAAATTGTAATAAAGAACCAACAATATTTGCAGTGGTACTAGTATACTTAATGCAGGTATGTATAGCCAAGGCATCTCTTAGACTAAGATGTAAGAAATATGGCTGAGGTTAAGGATGGCAAAGCTGAGAAGGAATTACTAGATTGTGAAAATACAGCTGGAGGTGTGTGTACATAACACATGGGAGCTCCTGAGTTTCATCCTCAACACCATGTACAAAGACATTTCAGATTCTTTTAATGCAGAAATGGAAATGAACCCTGAATTATGTTAATACTTATTCTACCACCAGGTGAGAATTCTGAACTTTCTGGCTTGGAAAAGATCTTAGCAAGACATCAGTTGCCGAAAGAGATTAGTCTGACTCCAAAGCCAAGCAAAATGCCCTGGGGAAAAAGAAAAATGATGAACAATATAAGTACCAGCTGGAAGAAATGTCATCTGTGGAAGAGAAACACCAATGAGCCACCCATGTGCACTGTTGTTGTCAGGTAGGTTCTTGGATTTTTGTCCCATGCTCGTGTTTAAAGAACATAGAATGGTCACAGAAAATATTCATTCCCTTAGGGGGAAAAAAAGATTTAGTGTGGTCTTTTTGAAACATGGAGGACATGGAAGCAGGGCTTGCCTAGTGTAAGAGTGCACAGTCTTTATTTCACACATTCTGAGTTACTGAAAAAGCCGTCAGCCCAAGAACACTCCTGGAGACGGGAAGAAGGGGGTGTGCTACGTGCTAACTTCTGCTCTAGTGAGCACAGATCTGCAGGGCTAGAGTAGGATTGTTGCAGAGGGAGCCATCCATTGGCTTTCTCCCCAGTATCCCAGATTTTTACTTCAGGAAAGGAAGACTCATTGAAAGTATGGAACAATATGGATTCAAGTGCTCTCTAGCCTCCATGGAAGCAGATGGAAGCTCGAGTTCTGCTGGGAGCTTTTGTAGTTAATGAAAGTGAGGAATAGCCTGAACCCAGACTTAAACTTTGGTTACTCGACAAACTACCTTATTTGGCACATTTCCCTGTCCACACCAGACAGATGCTGTGTTTCTATTTGCTGCATCCCTATCGCTGACTACACTGTACATGATGACACCTGAGTTTTGCACATTGTAGATATTAAAAAACTGTTAATGGGTTGGCAGAATCCAAGCAGATTCCTCCCTGATCTTAAGATGATAATGTACAGGGAGACATCTAGCTCTTGAATTCGCCTATATTAGAAGCTTCCTCTGGTCTCATCATCCTAGTTAACAAACGTCCTTGTCTACCTGACCCCTAGTGTCTCCAGTGCCAGACCTTGCCAGTTGGATTTAAAAATCCATAGTTAGTGAAACTGTGTCTCCTAGTAATATAAGAGGCTATAACCATAAGGTCTCACCAACATGACTGCCCAATGTGAGCTGAACAAAAATGACACCAATGGACATGCCAAAGTAGACAAAGAAAAGCACACAAGGTCTCAGCCCTATACAAAGAACTACTGAGAGGTGAGGAAAGTTGGGAGCAGGAGAGGTGGCTTTCTCCAGGAAAAAGCACACCAATTGGTTATCCAATGCCAAATGGTCAGTCTTGAAAGCATATATACAAGTAACTTTATACAGATGCAATGGGTTATCTTTAGGAATATATGCGCATACATATACGTATATGTATGCAATAACAACTAGTGAAAAAGGAGGCCATGAATTTAAAGGCGAGTGGGGAGGGGTATGTAGAAGGGCTTGGAGGGAGAAAAAGCAAGAGAAAAATGATGTAATTAATTAAATTATGATCTCAAAAAATCCATAGCTAAAGAAAGCAAAGTTTTTTTATAAGGAAAAAGTGGTCATTAGAACCATGGAATTTTCAGGAAAGTACAGTAACACTGAGCTCTTAAAGGGTAAAAGTTATTTTAAGATATTCAAATTAAGATTATGTAACCATGTTTAGAGACCTATTTTTTTAAATCAAATTTCAACATCATAGAAGGTTGTTTTAGGCCATGATGCCTTCACATGGAATGATGTGTTTTACTTAATATTCTAGTATGGCCTATGAAAAGACAGCTTAAATATCAGAACCCTAGAGTGGACACCTATCTTCACACATTTCCTTTTACAATCATACATCATCTGTTCATAAAAGTCCTCAGACTGGTTTCTTTGTTTGTGGCTTTTGTTTGTTTGTTCAGGGCTGGGGTCTCTGAAGAAATAAGGGCTCATACAGAAATAAGAGAACAAAAGAATAAATGGCAATAGGGCCACATCAAAGGAGGCATGAGAGCAACACTGGGAAGGGGTAAAAAACCAGCTCTGATGCAAATTAACTCACAAGGAATCCAAGAAAATTTGCCTTACAAGCTGTGTGGTGCTACTTCATAAGGATTCAATCTTGAACCAACCCTTTTTCTATCTGCCATGACTCTGGATGCCCAAGGCAATGCGCTGTGACTCTATCATTCTTAATCTCTTGTGACTTAACTGGTACCCTTGAAAACATCCATTCTATTGATTGATTTGGTTTTTCAAGACAGGATTTCTTTGTGTAGCCCTGGCTATCCTGGAATTCACTCTGTAGACCAGGCTGGCCTTGAACTCACAGAAATCTGCCTGCCTCTGCCTCCCGAGTGCTGGGATTAAAGGCGTGTGGCACCATACCCTGTAAGAATACCAACTCTTTAAGGCAAGTCTAGATGTCCCTAAAGAATATTATCAAAAAGAATGGCATTCTTGTCTAAATGTTGATTGTACCCCTGCTGATTACTGCTCTTGTTCACCTGTAAAATGAGTTTGGGAAGATCTCATCTGGTGAGCCTATGCTGGAAAAACTGGCTGGTGCAATTGAGTTTTGACAGGTATAAAGTACAGTGAGAATGCATACTTTAATATGTGTAAAATTAGACCGAGCCAACTATATGAGTCTTAAACTTAACATGGACAAAAGTATGTTTAGCATTCAGCACCTTTATCTTCACTTGCACAGAGAGGGCAAGGCCTTTTTCTAACAAGGACTTAATTCACTTTATATTGTTGTTGCAGAGTACTTGAGACTGGATAACTTATAAGGAAAATAACTCCATTTAGGTTCATGGTTCTAGATGAACATCCAAGATAAGATCTTTTACCTCTGGTAAGGGCCTGGCATTGCTTTAAAACATGGCAGAAGTTGGGAGGGCAAGTTAGGGACATGTGGAAGAAAGTGAGAAAGCAAATGGGTAGCTTTTCCTTTTGTAACAATCTCCCACTTGTGTATGTATGTAGAGACCAGAGGCCAATGTCAGGTGTCTTCCTCAATCACTCTCCAGCTTATTTTTGAGATAGTCTCTCACAAACATATAATTCACTAAATTAGCTAGACTGGCTAACCCGTGAGCCCAGGGACCAGCCTGTCTCCTCCTCCTCAGCACTGGGATTAAAGGTGTTTCCACAGCCAGCTTTTATGTGGGTGCTGAGGATTAAACTTGGGTCTTCATTCTTACACAGCAAACACTTTATTGATGGAGACATCATCCCAACCTATAATGAACTAATTTTGTCCTACTAGGATAAGAGTTAAGATAGGTCTGCCAGATGGGCACTACTCCCTCCTACTAAAGTCCTCACCACCATGGCATGGAGAATCAAGGTTCTAACTTACTACTTTCTGGGGAACACAGTCAAGTGTTATAGAGCACATGGTGATGGTAGTCATAGGGTCAGATCCTACATCACATTGGCTTTGGCAAAAATTCTGCCATTCTGCTATATAAATAAAGCAGTAGTTCCCAGGGCCATACCATGCTGAAAAACAGATGTTCCAAGCATCTAGAGTCACACATGGTGGTGTATTATTCCTGTTAGAGAACTTGGCAGGACACCAGACTCTGCGTTTTATAATACTGTAAATCCTTTCTGGAAACTGCGTGTCCGTTATAATTACTTGCACACTGCACTTACTGACTCCATATGTCATATTCATGGGCTCTGGGGCTCATTTTTCTTTTCCATTTTAAAGTGTGACAAAGGAGTCTTGAACAGCCAATGGCTGAATGAGCCACACAGGGACTTTAGAATTTTAGATTCTAAAATATGTTTATTAAACAGCACAGTAGTAAGCAGAGACGGGGCCCTGGTAGTAGTCAGTAGAATTGTTTCTGCTCCTCTTCTGCTGTAGACGTTTGCAGTGAAACTTTGCATGACACCACCCCAGAGAGCTGATGGGTACCCCATCCATCTGTACCTTGTTTATTGTGTTCTACTATAAAAACATGATAGAGCAGAGCCAGGACTAAAGTCACACTCAACAGACTGCATGTGTTATCCACTAGATTCACCAGTGTTGATCCATCAAAGTCCCTGAGTTCACCTACACAGGGAAACCTCACTATCAGTCTTGCATGCTGGTTGTGAGTTATTTGAGACACAGTCTTACTGTGCTGTCCAGGCTAGCCTCAAACTCTTTCTCGGCCTTCCAAGTGAGATTATGGGATACTGTAGCCAGATTGCAGGACAGTTAAGCATACACGTCAGCTTGGCACGTCTATGATACCAGCTGTTTGCTTCAACACCTGTCCAGGTGTTGCTATGAAAGTATTTCTCCGATGACGTTTACATTTAAATCAGTAGTCATTGAGTAAAAGAGATGGCTTTTCATTCAGTGAGTTTAAAACACTAGTTGAAAAGACTAAGATCTCATAAGGAGGTGGAATTCTAGCCTCAGGTTAGCCTTTGGTTTATAGATTACAAGGTGAATAACCACTGAATTTTCCAGCATGCTCACTAACATCACAAATGCACAACTTGTCAGTCCCAATAATCTCACAAGCAATATATATATATCCGGATGAGCATATATATTATATATGTGTGTATATATATACATATACATATGTATATGTATATATGGATGAGCATTCTGTTCTCATTTATGGTCATTTGCTTCTAAACTCTACAGACACATTCTGAAAAATGCACTGGGTCACAGGTAATCAATCTCATGGCTGTGCAAACACAGCTAGAATGTGTATCAGTTCCTGGATGTACCCTCTTGATGAAATCATAGAGGTGGTAACAAACAAATAAAAGTCAGCGTACAAGTGCCTCCTACACACTCAGGGTTATCACAGAATGAGTCAGAGTGGCCAGGTGCCCATCAGTGGATGGATGTGTGAAAGTGTGTTGAGTATATGCAATGGGCTTTTACTCAGTCACCATGATTGAAATTATGTTGTTAGTGAGATCATATTAGGCAAAACAAGCCACGTGAAGAAACACACCAATTTCATTTTGTTCTATTGCTGTGATAAAACATTCTGACTGAAAGCAACTTGGGGAAGGAAGGGTTTATTTGGCTTATACTTCCAGGCCATTATCAATCACTGAGGAAGGGCAGGGCAGGAATTCAAGGCAGGAATCTGGAGAGAAAAATTATAGAGAAAGGCTGTTTGCTGGCTTGCTCTCTGGTTTGCTCCCTCTCAGGCTCATGTTTTGCTACCATTCTTATATAGACCAGGACTGTCTGCCTAAGGAATGATACTGCCCACAGTGGTCTGTATCTGTCTTCATCAATTAATAAGATAATGACCAAGAGACATGCCACAGGCCAATCTCATCTAGGCAATTGAGGTTCTCTCTTTCCAGCTGACTAGGTTGTGCCAAGTTGACAATAAAACTAATCAGCATACACGTTTTCTTTTATGTATGAAATTGTCCAGAAGGATACACAAAAACAAAAGAGGAACTATAATGGATATGCAAGAACCTAGATGGGGGATAAAAGGGGAAACAAAGGAGATGAACTTCACCAGGTGTGGTGATGCACATCTTTGGTCTCAATACTTGGGACACAGAGGAAGTGCATCTCCGTGAGTTTGAGGTTAACTTGGTCTACATAGCAAGTTCCAGGGCAGTCAAGGTTACATAGTAAGAGCCTGTCACAAAAGACAGACAAAAACAAAAAAAAAACAGGTGAACATAATCAAAGTGATTATACGCTCATATGAAAATACCACAAAGTAGTATATAAGCACCTTACCTAAAAAGAGGTGGGAAACACAATATTACGAGGCTGATACTGTTGTTACATAGAAGCAGATCTACAGTAATCCTTTTTAATAAGTAGAAGTGCAATCTAGCATAATGATAAAAGTATAGTATTGTTAATATGTAAGCTAACAACATATCATTGTGAGGTATTATGTACTGCACATAATTTTATGTGCTATGTATCACTGGCTGCACAGTAGGCTTTCTTGACACACACCTCAACACAAACTCATGGTACCTTGCATTACAACTCCAAAATGGCAACAATCTCACTAGGAACTTCTCAGTTACATTGTGACCTTACCATCATTGTACCTGTGGTCCATCATAGACTGTTAATAGCTGATGACGGTGTGTATCTATGCACAGGTACTAGGTACAGACACAGATGGATGCTATTCTCTGTTTCTATAGTGAACACTATCACATTTAGTAAACTCAGTGTTTGTGTAATTACGTCTGTGCTTAAGTCAAGTTCATTTTATTTTCTAAGAAGAATGATATCATCATGCAAATTAACAGAGTAAGCAGAATTACCTGAAGAGTGGGAACTGAGCATTGCTTAAATGAGGAAGTCAAGACTTTGTTACCATGCTATCCTTCTGTCATTGGAAATATCCAGGTATAGAATATTATTGGTGGTTGTGGTCTGGGTCAGGCATTTCTGGGTTCTTGGCCTTTTATTCAAAAAATTGAAATAAAGGCTGACATAGATTTTATTTTATTTTTTAAAAAGCTATAGAATGCAGGAGTTCTGTTGGACTCATCCACCCTGTGTTGGCAGAGCTAGGCTGTCAACTTATCTGCTTCCAAGTTTTGTCCTTTTTGGACAGAATTTTGTCTACAGTTGAAGCAAGGGCTTTTTCTTGTCCAGTGACTAGCTTACCATCTCCAAATAGAGATTCTTCAATGCTCATCATCTACTTGGAGTAGAATGGGAGGGGGGTGCTGTCAGGAGCTGACATGTCTCAATAAAAAAAAAAAAATCTTAAGAAAAAATATTTAAATGCCATATTCTACAGACCTCTTGAGGTTTTTGAAAACCATCTCTCTCCATATAGTTGAATAAGCAAATGTTCTTGTCTCTTAGCAACTTGATTTCTGATTAACACAGATGATTAGAAACCATCTGTGATACACTAAACTAGTACCTAACAAAATGACAAGTTTGAATGACTATTTGCATTTCTTAATTATCCTAAACAGTTTGTGACAGTTGCTATCAAATGGCCTAGAACTTCACACTGCATTTTAAGAATTACATAGGTTCAATACCTTAAAAGGAGTTAACCTTAATTTTGTATCAATATACAAAGATCTATGCCAATGTAGCCAAATATAACCTTAATTTTGTATGAATATACAAAGATATAAGAATAGATTCAATAATCTATCCCTTTTTCTTTATCATTCCCATGTCATGTCTATATCCCCCCCCCTTTTTTTCTTTTTAAGTCTTTTCCCCCTAAACAGGAGAGAAAGAAGGATAGAGAAAAGAAAAAGAAATCCCTGGATCTAACATCCTAAACCTTGTTTAACAAGACCATTTAACAACTTGTAATTACTCCCCCTAAGTGAAAACAACCATCTATAACCCATCAAATGACCAAAAAAAAAAACCAAAAACAAACAAACAAACAAACCCACCCACTCCACCTTCTGGGAATAGGACATCGATCTCCTAAAATTGCTTCCTGCTGATGTGGGATGTAGGAAACCTGTTTGGGGGCCAAATAAGAATGGAAAAATGGTTAAACAAATTAATAGCAACATTTGTTGTCCTGTGTTTTTGTTCTCAGCTATTTAAATGTCCTGAAAAGTTTGTAGTCAGAAGCTGAACATTTTGTGGAAAAGTTCAGGGCTTTAATGAAACCCTGGCTGGAACAGTCTGTGAGGCTGGACCATCTTAGCTAGCCGTTTTGAAGTTGTTCTGGATGTAGATTTTTGAGGAAACAGCTATTGAGGCAATCCTTGAGGCTGGATCATCTGGGCTACTTGTCTTGTCTTCTTTGGTGTTGGGTCCTTTTTCTTCAGAAGTTTCAGTTGTTCATTTGTCCCTGGACTTCCTATTTGGATGCTTTTAATTTCCTGGAAAGATAAGAACTGAAGAACTCTGCCCTAATCCTAACTCTAAGGTGTTCCTTTTTGGGCAGGTAATATCTTTTCTAGAGTAAATTGAGTTTTTTGACAATATAAAAAGTATTATCTTTCAATCAATATAAAAAAATCCTTTTGAAACTAAATATACTGTTATTTTGAGATCACAAATGACAATTCTCTTTGAATTTTAGCTTCCCTTTTGCAAGTGGCTTTTAAATTTAAATCATTGTAAATCCTATGTGCCTGCCTTGCCTCCCAAGTGTTGGGATCAAACACATGTGCCTCCCAATTGTTAGGATTAAAGGTGTGAACCACCACCCCTGGATCTAAGTTTTTCTCTATTTGGAGCTTGCTCTGTGTCAAGCTGGCCTTGAACTCAAAGATCTGCATGCTTCTGTCTCTGGTGTGTTGGAATTAAAGGTATGAGCCATCACTACCTTGGTCATTGTAACTCTGGAATTCTGAAGACAACTAACTCTAGTGGTCTGCCTGTCTCTGCTGGGATTAAAGGCATGGGCTAACACTTTCCTGCTCAAATATTTTATCTTAGCTCCAAATCACTTCAACTCTTAGAGATTTAGAAAAAGCAGTTTGAAATGCAGTAACCCTTAATTTACTTACAATATTTTAAATCTCTTAACTGCATTTTTAATACCAAACAATGAAAATATCCTTTATATATAAGAAGAAAAATTATAGGATGATATCCAAGAGTGTGTGAGCTATGTGGCACTCTGCAGTCTAACATTCTTACCTAAAATTAAGACCATTTTTCCTTTCATGCCAGTAAGGCAAGTATGCCTTTGGTAAATTATCATTTGAAAATTTTATTTTTTTAATTTTTATTATATTTTTATGCTTAGTTACCCATTTTTACAATTAATTTGTTTTTTCTTTTTTATTGTTTTTCATGTTTATTTATTACTTCAGGTTACATCTCCATCTTATTACCCTCTTTACATCCCTCCCTGTCCCACTCTCCCACCGTCTGTCTACCCCCTATCCCTTCCAACCCACTCCTCTAGAGTGGAGTGTCCCTACATATTAGTTCCCCTCCCCATTTCAGCAGTCACATGAGGGCTAAGAGCTTCCTCTTGGACTGGGGACTTACAGGGTAGCTCCACAAGGGCAAAGTGTCCCACTAACCAGTAACAAAGTACATGTTCCTGTTCCTTTCAGTCTGTTGGTTGTAGTATAGTTCTCCTGTACTATATGGCTAAAATCTGATTATAAGTGAATAGATGTCATGCACATCCTTCTGAGTGGGTTAGCTCACTCAGGATGAGCTTCTCTAGTTCCATCCATTTGGCTGCAAGTTGCATAATTTCATTGTTTCTGAAAGCTGATTAATATTCCATTGTGTAGATGTACCACAGTTTTTTAATCCATTCTTCGGTTGAGGGACATTTGGGTTGTTTCCAGTTTCTTTTTTTTTTTTTTCTTAATTTTTTATTTCTTCAAGTTACATCTCAATCACAATCCCCTCCCTACTCCCCCCTCCAGTCCCACCCTCCCACCCTCAACCCACCATCTTCTTCCCTTTTTTTTTTAAGTTTAACGTATATCTTATTTCCACCTATAGCTCCCCCTTTCAGTCCAACAAATGGCTCTTTCTCTTATAATAATAGATACAATACAAAACAACAGAGGTAATTAGGCCACAGTTACGAGGGTTATATGGCTTAACGTACATTCCCAATGTCCAGTCCATATGTATTTGGCACCTGACTTTAACATTCTACTATCTAACCATCTCCATGAGTTTAAAGTTCTATATCTAACTCAACATTCATACTAACTTGCAACACAATTTTAAAAGCATCTTCTTAGATCTATAACACTCTCTTGACTCCTAAACAACTCAAAATTTAACTATGAGACTCTAGCTATCTATTCTTCAACCACCTCAGAGACCTGAAAGGGATAAATATATCTGATTTTATAGGAAGTACAGGGCCTGCAGCTTCCAAAACTAAGAAATGACATACCAGTGGCTGCCTGGACATTCCCATTTCCTCTCCATACATTATAGCATCGATCTTCAGTCATTTGGCCCTGTTTCTCTGACAGACATTGATTGTAGAGCAGGGGTTATGAAGGACTTGCCTATCCTGTCGTGGCAGAGCCAGGCTGTCGACTTACCTGCTTCCAAGTTTTGTCCTTTTTGGACAGCATTCTGTCTACAGTTGGAGCAAGGGGCTTTTCCTACCAAGAGATAGGCTTGCCACTAATTCAATCATCTCCCACTGGAGATTCTTCGATGCTCATCTTCTACTTGGAGTAGAATAGAGGGTGCTGTCAGGGTTTGATATGTCTTGATATAAAAACAAATCTAAAGTTAAGAAAACATCTTTGAATGTCATATTCTGCAGATCTCTTGAGGTTTTTGAAGAGGCCCTATCTATCTCTTATATTAGGATAAGCAGATGTTGCTTGTCTCTTAGCAGCTTTATTTCTGATTAGCTTAGAATATAACTATAATAGACTGTCATAGTACCTAACAAAATGACCAGCTTGTATGACTATTAGTTTGCATTTCTTAATTATCCTAAACAGTTTATAACAATTAGTAACAAAAGGCCGAAACTTCACATTTCATTTTTTTTCTTTACCCCCTAACCCTTCCATCCCATTTCTCTGGGGTGGGGTGTCCCTATATAACAGTCCCTCATCGCAATTCAGAGGTCGTATGAGGGCCAAGAGCCTCCTCATTCATTGGGGGTCTATGAGGCAGTACCACCAGTGAAAAGTGTTTCATTGCCCAGGAGAGAGAACTAAAAAACAAACAAGCAAGTAAGCAGACAAACAGATAAAAAATAGAGAAAAAAATAAAAATAAAAAATATTAAAAATAAAAAGTCTATGTCCATGTTCCCTTTGGTGTGTTAGTTGGTGTTAGTTG
>CAJQZJ010033130.1:1333942-1341040 GCA_907164525.1 Lophiomys imhausi
AGATTTGTTTCTTTTATGTGTGTGGATGTTTAGCCTATATGAACATCTGTGTACCAATGTGACTGTCTGGATATCCTGGGACTGAAGTTACGGATGTGTGTGGGCTGCCATGTAGGTGCTGGGAATTGAACCTTGGTTCTCTGGAAGAGCAGCCAGTGCTCTTAATCCCTGAGCCATCTCTCTAGCCCCTCATGATCCGCTCTTAATTAAAAGATTCTCACACAGTGTCTTTTCATATTTTGGCCAGAGATTTTGGCTGAAGTGAATAGGAGGTATGGACAGTATACTTCTGGGGTGTGGTGGTGCTGGACTCTTCCTGGTTTTTAATTACATTTTTGGCACTTCATAGGCTTTTCACCCTAGTGAAAACAGAGGTATCAATCTCATCTTTAATCTCTGGCACCATTTTCAAGAGATAAAATATGATCAGCATCAGGCACTAGTTACTTCACAATAAACATTAATAGTTATTCCTATTCACATTTTAATGACACTGAACACGTAGGACTAAGATTATTGAGATAACAATTAAGGCAGAAAAACTTACAGTTTTTAATATGTTAGCTGCATGGAAACTAACTACTAAATGAACAAAATGAATGGTATTTAAATTTTTGTTAAATCTTTTAGAGATAATATAATTACATCATTTCTCCCTTCCCTTTCCTCTTTTAAAACTCTCCCTTGTACCCTCCCCACTCTCTTTCAAGTTCACAGCATAGTGCGTGTGCATGTGTGTGTATGTATGTACCTATGTATGTATGTACATATGTATGTGTGTATGTATGTATGTATGTATAATATGTGGAGGTCTCAGCAACCACCACAGCCAGCAGAATAACAATCTAGGGGAGGCAAGAAGACAGTTCAACATGACAAAGTAGCAGATGTTGGTTCAAACTTAGGGAGTCTGGCACCAGGTCGTTTATCTTAGGCATATTAAATGTAGCAAAACTTGTAAAAATAAGTTTCATGGTGATAATGAACACAATCCTATGTGTGCAACAAAGCCTAAAACATGACTACATGGAAAGTCTTTGTAAAGTGCAAGTGATATCTTCCATAAAGAGAGATTATATAAATTGACTGAGACAATAAAGTTCAGGGTAAGGGACTGGGGAGGATCTGGTGTTGCCTAGGCCACACAAATAGTGCAAGGGTCACCAGGCATTAAATATGTCAACTCCCAGTCTTCTGGATGGATTATATAGCTCTCCCTTTGAAGAAACAACCCTGTGTCTTAAACATCCCTGGTTCCCCTAAGTTGCCAATAGTTCTTTGTCTAGGATTGAGACCTCCTACGCTTTCCCTTTCCATGTTAGCATGTCGATGTTGGTGTCCTTGTTCAGATGTTTAGGTAGCCATGTTGGTGAGACTTGATGAGTGTATGTTGCTTCTGATATTCCTAGGAGAGATAATCTCACAGCAAATTCCCTATTCATCTGGCTCTTACAATTTGCTGCTTGCTGTCTGTTACTTGCATTGTCTCTGATTAGTTGAATAAATGCTGAGGCCTGAGACTGGGCAAAGACAGAAATAGGTGGGACTAAGGTGCACAGGCTTGAGAGACAAAGAGCATCTTGGGAAGAAGAAGTGGAAGTAGAAGGCAGTAGCAGGAAGAAGGAGGAACACATGCCATGGGGTAGATTAAAGATCATTCCACATGGCCTGGAACATTGGCATGGCGTGGAGAATAGCAGTCCAAAGGGACGTATGTATATATGGGGTCATATTTGGGTAATAGAATTATGAGCTAGCTTAGGTGGGCTAGGATTGTACAATTCAGGCCAAGGCTTGTTAAAATCCATCCGGTGTCTATGTGTTTATTTATAATGGCGGGTTAAGGATTAACAGCCACTGAATCAATTAGATATAACCTAAATACTGGTTAAATAACGTAATTAGTCTTTTTCTACAATTAAGACAGGTTGTTCCCGTTTCCTAGCCATTGTGAATAGAGCAGCAATGAACATGGCTGAGTATCTGTGGAATAGGATATTGGGTCCTTTGGGAATATGCTGAGGAGTAGTAGTAAAGCTGTGGTAGACTTATTTTTAGCCTTTTGAGAATTCTCCACACTGGTTTCCAGACCATTTGAAATGTTTTTTATGAGGTCTCACTTGTCAGTTGTTGGCCTCAGTTCCTGGGCAAATGGGGTCTTATTCAGAAAGTCCTGTCCTATACCTATATCAGTATGGCACTGCTTATGTTTTTTTTTCCAGCAGTTTCAGTGTTTCAGGTTCCATATTTAGGTCTTTGTTCCATTTGGAGTTAGTTTTTATGCAAGGTGATAGGTATTGGTCTAATTTCATCCTTCTACAAGTGGACATCCAGTTTTTCCAGCACCATTTGTTGAAGATGCTGTTTTTCTCCAGTGCATATTTTTGGCATCTTTATCAAATATTAGATGGTTACAGCTACATGTACTCATGTTTGATTTTGTTCCATTGGTCTATATGTACTTTTTGTAGCGATACCATATTGTTTTTATTACTTTGGTTCTGTGGTATGTTTTGAGGTCTGTAATGGTAACTTCTACAGCATTGCTCTTTTTGTTCAGGCTCATTTTGGATATGCTGGGGTCCTTTGTGAATCCATATGAATTTTAGAATAGTTTTTTCTATTTTTGTAAAAATTAAATGACAGCATTAATCTATAAGTGGCTTTTGGTAGAATAGTCATTTTGTTTATTTATTTATTTTTTGTTTTGTTTTGTTTTTCCAAGACAGGGTTTCTCTGTATAACAGCCCTGGCTGTCCTGGACTCTCTTTGTAGACCAGGCTGTCCTTGAACTCACAGAGATCCACCTGCCTCTGCCTCCCAAGTGCTGGGATTAAAGGCGTGCGCCACCACTGCCCAGCTAGAATAGTCATTTTTACAATATTAATTGTACTAATTCATGACCACACATTGTCTTTCCATTTTCTAGTGTTTGTCTCTATTTCTTTGTTCAAGATTTAAAGTTTTCATTGTAGAGGTCTATCACCTTACAGGTTAGGTTAATCCTAGATATCCTACATAAATCCTTAAGGCTTATTTTATGAAAGTTTTTATTTGTCATGAATTCTCATCATAACTGCTATGTTAGTAATGGAAAGGGTACAGTGAAGTATGTGTTGTTCAAGCACCCAGTGCATCATCTTTACCCTGAGAAGTCTAGCTGCTGTGGTGGTCTTCACAGCTTTGCCTTTCGGGACATGAAGTTCATGAGTGCATTCATGCATTCCTCTGATGGCAGCCTTTCCTGGGTTATAGCACACTCTTCAGCATTAGCAGCATATAGCTTTTGTTTCTCATTTTTTCTCATTAACTCTTTGGAAATCCTTATCGCCTGATAAAACAAAACCAACAGTAATGCTACAAGTTATTCAAACAGGAATGATATTACACTATTCTTTCTTGTTTTGTTTTGGAGGCAGGGTCTCACTATATGACCTTGGCCAGTCTGGAACATGTGGTGTAGACAAGGCTGGCCCCAAACTCATAGAGATCCACCTTCCTCTGACTGTTCAGTGATGGATTAAATGTATACATGACCATTCCTGGCTAATCCTACTTTTTTAATTGTTAATTTGTATGTATGGGTGTTTTATCTGTTTGTATGTCTGTTCACCATGTGCATGTAGTACCTACAATGGCAAGAAGAGAGTACTGTATCCCCTAGGACTGAAGTTACAGATGGTAGACCACTATGTGGGTGCTAGATATTGAACCTGGGTTCTCTCAAATAGCAGCCATTGTTGCTCTTGGCTGCTGAGACATCTCTCCAGCCCTCAATATATACTTCATTATTGACTTCCTCTGTTTTCATTAATTTATCCTGTTAAATCTTTCTAAGATATGTGTAATAGAACACACTGCTTCCCGACCCTGAATGTGTAGAGATCACTACAGTGAGTGCAAGGCAGACCTGTTATTGTATATTCTAAACAATCACATATAGATACAAAAGCTCCTGGTTCCAGGACCATACACTCAACAGCAGGAACATAAGAGTAATCTGATGCTAGCTGCCACATACATAAACAGAAGTACTATAGGATGGGGAGCTCCTAAATACAGTCACCCTCTTCACTTCCCACCTGAATTCCAAAGTAAAAGGCCTGAGTGTCTACTGGCATCCTCTTGGGGTCATCCCCATGAAGGATCTCCTCTTTGCCTTTGTAGCACAGAAATGAAATATCCATCTGATAAGTTCTTTAAAACACACACACACACATTCCCAACATTAGAGTAACTTTTAATATAAAATCCATATGTGCTTAAATCCAACTAAAGACATGTGTTATCTTTATAGGATTTGCCCTCTAAGGCACATTTTCCCCTCAAGAAATGGTTTCCATGGTCCCCATAAGTAAAACCTAAATGCTTACGTTTGGTGGGAGCTTTGCGTATGCTTTCAGCCTGGTCCAGACTTCATTCTCAAAAGTGCTTTCAGGGAAAACTTCAGTGACAAGGCCTTGAGCCAAAGCTTCTCTTGCTGTAAGCTTCTTCCCAAAGAGAAGCATCTCAGATGCCTGCAATGCAAAGCAAGACCCGACCCTAGCTTAATGAAGCAAGGCTTCAGTTGATGTCAGGACAGACCACTTTCAGGAGACACCAATGGACTCATGGCTCTTGGGGTTCCCTGTCCTTTGCAGGAGTGGGAAAGCTGATGGCCTCACTGGCTGAGGGTCTGCAAACAGCTCAGACCATAACTAGGACACCAGCCGTCAGACACTGACCCTGCATTAGAAATGGCAGAGAGAATGTCCTGACCCTTCCCTTACATCAGATCGCCCCTTAGCCTGGTTCCTCCATGCTACAGAACAGTTAACCATCCTTGACTCTTTGTCTAGGGGAAAGAAGACAGAGTACAGGGTTGCCTTGCAACAAAGATGACACACTATATCTTAAGTCTTTTCTAAGTTACCTTTGCTAGGCCCATCATCTTTGGAAATGTGTAAGAGGAGCATGCTTCAGGGCTCTGGCCGAGGTGGGTGAATGGAGTATGGAATGTTGCCTAGTTGGGATGGGGAAGAAAAGAAAGAAATTTTGAGTTATTATTTTAACTTTATAATTCTTGCATGCGTGTGTGCATGTGTGGGTACCTGTGTGTGTGCGTGTGTGTGTGCGTGTGCGTGTGCGTGTGTGTGTGTGTGTGTGTGTGTGTGTGTGTGTGTGTGTGTGTAGCCTAGTATCTCACCATTCCTACCTTAGCCTCCCAAGTGCTGGGAATACAGATCTGTTTTACTTTGCTTGTCTTACTGTTCTTTTTTGTTTACCCTTCATTTTAATTTTATTTTATGTGGGTGGCTAGTTTGCCCAGACGCACTTCTGTGCATCAGAAATATGCAGTGACCATGGAGGCCAGAAGGTGTCATATCCCTTGGGACTGGGGTTACAGATGGTTGTGAGACACCATGTGACTACTCAGAATAGAACCCAGATCCTCTGGAAAAGCAGCCAGTACTTTTATCTGTGGTAGTTCACTATTGTGAATGGATGAAGATACTTAAACTAATATTATGTGTTTTTCTTCATGTACACAATTCACTCACTGTCAATAGATTTTTTTAAAAATCTATTTAGCCATCACCAACCATATCCCTGAAAGTACCCTTATGGCCTCTGTGGGCAATCCTCTCATTATCATCCACATGCATCACTACCTGCTTTTTCTGCCTGAGGTTGTGCCCTTTTCTAGAACATTACATTCATGGAATCCTATACACCATAGGCCTTTGTTTCTTGCTCCCGTCCCTTAGTGTAAGGTTTGGGAGTCACCAATGCACTACTGCATACAGTAGCCTCTCTGCTTTGTTGCTGTTGTTGTGTGGTTGTATCATCATCTTCTGATCTGTGCACAATTTCAAGTGTGTGGCATCATCAGTAGGTTCAGTCAAGAACCATAGACTTGCTTGATATAATACATAAAATTACTGCTTGCCAATAATACCTCAATGAGGCCAGAAAACAAATCCCTCCAATAATACCTCAATGAGGCCAGAAAACAAATCCCTCTTCGATTAAGTCAAAGACGTAGTTGTGAATATTTGTGTGCAGGTGTACACTTTCCAATATCACGGATAACTACCTCTGAGTGGAATCACTGCTGGTGAGAAGGGTGTATGTTTACTTTCAAGAAGGTGATGACCTCTTACCCAGTGACTGTGCTATTGCCATTGATATCCCACAGTGAGGTAGAGAGCCCCACTGGATCCATGTTCTTGTTTAGCCTTACCAGGAGAAGTCCTTGTAGTCTAATCATGTCACTACATACACAGTGGTGTCTCACATTTTCAGATTGTGTGACTCTTATGACTAATGATGTTGAGAATCTCTTTGTATACTTACTATCCATGGATACAGCACCTTTGCTGAAGTAATTGCCAACATGTTTCCCAATATTTTTAAAGTTAAATTATTTGCCTTCTTATTTTTGAATTGTAAGAATTCCCTATAGACACAGGTTACAAGTAAGTATCAGGCAAAGAATTTTTTACTGATCTGTAGCTTATCTTTCTCTTTAAGTAAAAATGTGTTTTGAGATGGGTGGTGGTGTTGCATGCCTTTAATCCCAACAGTCAGGAGCCAGAGGCAAGTGAATCTCTGTGAATTTGAGGCCAGGCTGGTCTACAGAGTGAGTTCCAGGACAGCCAGAGCTATACAGAGAAACCTTGTCTTGAAAAACCAAAGAAAACAAAACCCAACAAACAAACAGCAACAAAACAACCTACCCACCAAACAAACAAAACAAACAACAACAAAAACGTTTGGATAAAGGGTCTTGTTGTGCAGCACAGGCTGGCCTGAAACTTAGTTCTCTTGCTTCAGCCTCCAGAAATGTGTTGGAATTACAGGCATGAGCTACCACACCTAGCTGACCTTTTTTTCTGTGTGGGGCCAAAGATGATCAATTCCTGACAAGTTTCTTCCTAAGTACTAGGATTACTCTCACACACCATTATAGTCGGCATCTACAACTCCAATTTATTGCATTTATTTATTTATTTGCTTGCTTGCTTATTTATTTATTTATCTACCTATTATCTATCTATCTATTTAATTAGTGTGTGTGTGTGTGTGTGTGTGTGTGTGTGTGTGTGTGTGTGTGTG
>CAJQZJ010033130.1:1343241-1377485 GCA_907164525.1 Lophiomys imhausi
GCTTTCAGTCATCTCCCGAGTATTTCTGAGTAGTATGAAAATGGAAAATCGAGCAGCTATGTACTCTGATTAAAATACAGAACCATCAGAGTTGGGGGATATGCTCACAACCATAGCGGTGTTTAGAAAAATAATTAACAATGAAGGAAAAACATAAACTGTCAAATTAGAGGATATCTCTAACAGCTGTGTAAGTTACTGCGCCCCACCACTGTCTTGGTTTGCTTTCTGTCGCTGTGATAAAAGTCTAACCGGAAACAACTTGGGGAGGAAAGGGTTTGTTTGGGTTACAGGTCACAGTCCACCACTGAGGAAAGCCAAGGTAGGAACTCAAGCAGAAGCAGAGGCAGGAACAGTGGAGGAACGGTGCTCACTGGCTTGCTCCCACAGCTTGCTCAGCTGGCTTTCTTACACAGCCCAGAGCCACATTTGGCAGAGGCACAGTGTGTAGTGGGCGGGGCCTCTCACATCAATCAGTAATCAAGGAAATGCCCTGTAGACAAGCCCACAGAGCAATCGGAAGGAGGCAATTGTGTTTCTCTCTTTACAGGTGACTCTAGTTTGTGTCAAGTTAACAAAAACTAACCAACATAATGATTAACTCCCATATATGCTTAGTTCTAGCTACTATAAAGGAGACTCAGGGGATCTCACCAATTACCTAGAAGGAGACTTACCCTGTCTGATGCATAGACAGCATCAAATAGTCCCAGAAGGGTGACGGAGATTCCCACAGCTGGGCCATTTACTACTGCAACCAGAGGCTTAGGGAAGTCTATAAAGCTGTTTACAAATTCCCTACAGAAATGGAAATTAGGAAAGCACTAAATATTTCAAAGTAGCACTACTTAACAATAGAAAAGATTATATAAATTAAAACTGACACCACCCTAAAGGATCACCTCCCAGCCTAAACCAAGATCCTTGTATATGGGGCCTAATGGAAGGTTAGACCATGATTTCTATAAGCTGAGCTTGTCACGCTGTTTTCTGGGCAGTGAGTTCAGGACTGAGGGCCAGCTGTGACCTGAGGGATCATGGTGGGAGACTGGGTGCATGACCCCATATTACAGCACAGAGAACTGAGAGACTCAGCAGAACTGGGAAGTTAACCCTCAAACCTCCTTCAACACCGCCCCAGACTCCTTCCAGTGCATGGCCAGCATTCACAGGCACTGTCTATTCACCCTGTGCATGAGGACTCAGACTCCCTCTGCCTGTCTTGCCTTACACTTTCCAGTCTGTCTCATGTGGAGGGCAGGGTGAAGAAGGGGAATCTGATGGGTAATCACAATCCAGTGCACCAGCACAGACAAGGGGGCATTTTACTGATGGGTTAAGAATTGAGCCCTCTCATGGGGCTGAGGAGATGACTCATCACTTAAAACATCTGCCAATCAAGTATGAGGACTGGATCCCCAGGATCCCCATAAACTCTGGGTGAGTGTGGAGGCCTGCTTGTAATTCTGGCCTCAGAAGGTGGAGAGAAGGTGGGAATGTAGAGCAAGCTGGCCGGCAAGGCTAGCCATGTAGTTGAGCTCTGTATTTGAGAGAATGGGTTTCAATAAGTAAAGTGGAAAAGGAATCAAAGATGATTGTGATGTGTAGGACTGTACACCCATATACATATACATACCCCCAAACTTCTGGGTCTACAAACATGCAAAACATATATACATACAGTTATACCATAAAAACATATGGGAAAATGGAAAAAGAGAATGAACCCCTTGAGATCAGACAAATGCCACTCCTACCTCAGGTCCACAGCACACTTTTTAGCTACATCCTGTATTTCACCGGCAGCATTAATCAAGTTAGTTAAGTCATTCCCACTGCTGTAGTAGTCGCCAGTTCCTGTGAACAGTACAATCAACAGAGCCATGAGTCCTTCATGTATCATTCTAGAGTTGTTGTGTATCTGCTGTGTGCAGGGCTCTGGGCCAGACACTGGAAGAAAACTGGTGAGTCTCATTTACACACTAGGGACCAGGGTGCAAGACATGGGTGTTAAAAAACGTAAGTAGATGAAGATGGTGTAACTACAACATGACAGATGGTAAAGGGCTGGTCTATCGGGTTGTGTAGGGAAGAGAGCTCACTCAGGAAAGGACAGCTGGACTGAGATCAGAAGGACAGGCAAGGCTGGTGAGAGGGAACAGTGCAAACAAGGTTCTGCATCTGAGGTCTTCAGGGTATATATGACATACTGAAAGAACAGTCCCCTGAAGCAGAGAAAGAACCGGGTGCAGGCAAGCTGCTATCGTTAAGATGAATAGACAGACAGCATAGGACTATCGAGATCACAATAAGAACCATTGTCTCTATATTAGCCACTGAAGGGGTGTGTTTATTAAAGCATACTTTGCCTACAATAAAATGGCTATTTTCTAATGAGTTTTATTTTGAGACAGGGTCTCAAGCAGCCCAAGTTGGCCTCAAATTCCTCATGTATCTAAGGACGACCCTGAGCTGCTGATTTCCTGCCTCAGCCAGCATTTAAGCCATGTGTCACCATTCCCATGCTGGAGATCAAATTCAGGGCTTCTTGCATGATAGGCAAGCACTCTATCTCAGGCTACTTCCCTAGCATCCATAAACAGTTTTGATAACAGTAAAAACTGGAGTGATTCCATGCCAAAGCAAGACATAGTGGTTCCCCTTTATCCTCAGGGATATATTCTAGGATGGTCCACAAATCCCTGAAACATGGGGGCGTACCAGTCTCTATAGTTCATATTGCTATTTTTCCTTTCCAGTTGATCCTCCGTGTTTTCAGATTTTACATCTATGGATTCAACCAACAGAAAATATATGAAGAAAAAAAAATCATCTGTACTGAATATTCACAGACTTTTTCTTGTGACTGTTCATTTCTAAACAATAAAATAGCTATATAATAACATAGCATCACTCTGCATTAGCCATTGTAAGACACCTGGAGTGAACTTAAAGTATATGGAATGTGTGGGTCTTCTATGCAAATACCACATGATTTTACACAGGGAACATGAATGTGAAAAGTTTTATATTGAGGAGAGTCATGGAACTAATTCCCAGAGCATGCTGAGGGAGACTATACCTGTGGCAAAGTTCAGTATATAGGTTAGATAAGATATTTACAATAGAAACTTTAAAAAAAAATGCTATTTAAGAGTTATTTAAAACTTACTATTAATTTTCTAGAAACTTATTCTACTCTTTTTCTAGAGCAAGGGTGATGATACATAACTGAAATTTTGGGAGGCAAAAGCACAGAAAGGAGCATTCAGTTAAGAGGGACTACTGCACTGACATGGCAGGATGTTCCAGATCCTGTTTCTAGCCCTGCCATTCCTGCCGCCCCGATGAAGTTACTTTCAGACTCTGTCAACAGAGTTGAACTTCTGTTCAATACTGTAGAACTCACATGAGTTGAACCAAGCAACATATACTCTTATTTTTACCTATTTTGCTGAACCTTCTTTTAAAGACTCCTCTACATGTTTGTGAGTATCGAGCTTTGTTTTCCTTTCATTGTTGAGCAGAATCTATGACAGACAAAGGCTGTCTACTCACCCATTTTGGGACAGCTGCACTGCTTTCTCCTCTGACTCTCATGACAGACACCAGAAGCTTTCTTTACTTATGGAACATACAATTTATCATGAAGAACTTTCACAGAGTAGTTATCTTATGTCCATGATGTTTTGGTACATAAATAAATTAGACCATTGCATACCGGAAAAGACCTTTAAGCATTATCACTCAGTTCCTGGCATAAAAAGAGACTTCTTAAAGTAGAAATTGAGTAATTCTGATAAAGTGTCTTACCTGTGAAAACAGTTATGGCTGAGTTATCCGTGCTGGCATTTTTAAGTGCAAGTATAATATCCTGATACATCTACGTGAATGGAAAGATAGGGAAAAAAACAATGAAAAGGAGACCCACCATCCAGTGCGCTGAGCCCCTGTAGCAGCCTGCAAATCTCCCAACACAGTGCCAAAGTAATTTTTTTTAACTTATTTTAGTGTTTTTGCCTTGTGTATGTTTGTGTACTGTGTAGTATCTGGTTCTTTTGGAGGTAAGAAGTGGGTGACAGATGCCCTGTAACTGAGGGTACAGATGATTGGAAACTACGCTGTGGGTGCTGGGACACAAACCCAAGGCCTCCTCTGCAAGAGCAGGTAGTGTACTTTAGCACTGAGCCGTTTCTTAAGCTCCAGTGATTCTATTTTGACGACCAAAAAAAGAGGCTGCCTGAGAGCCTTTCTATTCACCTGACGACTCCTGGGTGCACATGATGAACAGGTGCTGTGACTTGTACCAAATAACCACTTTGTTCCAAAAGTCAAAAAGAGAGGCACAGTCCTTTAGCTGTGTGGCTGGACAGTTTCTGTGATCCACCAGGGATGGGGTGAGGGAAGGGCATGGAGCAGCACACAGCTTGCTAGAACTGTTAAGGTTGCCTACAGCAGGTGAGAGGAAAGGCGGCTGAGAAAACCGTCCCTGCAAAAGCATTTCATTCCTGGCTTTAGGAAAGGGTTAAGTGCCCTGGGCAGTCTGGGAAGTGACAACTACTGTCAGAGGCTGGATTCCTGAGACACTGTGCTGGGAAACAAGGCCACTGTCCTCTGAACATTTCTGAAAATCCTGCTATAGTTTTAGCTCATTTTCAAAATTGGTATAAAATTTACTTTAACAAGATTCAAGGTAGGAAAGAGTGATGATGGGGGTAGGTATTTATAAAGACACTGGGGAAAAAAAGATGTACCTTATATGAATAATGATATGACTGTTTCCCTCAAGGCAGGGGATGGAAAACAATTCTGAGATTTATAGTAAAGGAGACACAGCAGCCAAGGTGACGTGCTAGACCCAAGGCCAGGAAAGAGATGGATCAATTTAGATTCTTCTATTACAGCTATGGGACTTACCAAGTTGCTTCTTTACTTCATGAACTTGTTTGTTAAATAATGGTGATAAGACCCTTGCAAAAATACATAAACCTCTGGGCAAGAAGTTCTGATTCTTGCACACTGCAATGTGTAGCTGTAAATATACTGCTTACACAGAAGTGTCTCAGGGCAAACAGACACAAAGTTCTCAGAATTAAGTGCCTTATCAGTTGGAAGGCACATGAACAGCTTTACAAGATTCTTAAGGTTTCAAATTAACATGCTGTTGCACACTGAAGATGGCAGCCCTGACCCCAGTTCATCCTCAAGTATCTGATAAACTCCCTGTATCATCAAGGAGGAGGGTTTCAGGTGATAATTTATTAGTGTAGTTCAAGGTGAAATTCAAAATTGCCTTGTAAAACCGTTCATTCAAATAGGGCTACTACTTCTATGCTGAAGATGAACTCTTCTCTTCTCCTCCCCTCCCCTCCTTATTCTCTCTTCTACCCCTCCTTATTCTTTAAAAAAAAATTCTCTTCTCCTGCCTCCCTTTCCCCTTTTTGTATAAAATTTGGGTTCACACGCATTGGAGAGCTCAGAAGGCAGTGATGTGAAGTCATTTGGGGGAGGTTTCTGCTTTATTTAGGGGGTCTCTGGGCATCTCCTATCAAAGGTGTTTCACTTAGACTGACTTAACTGGTTTGTGCTTCCATTCATAGCAAAGCTTCATTGCCTTCTGGATATGTAGAACCTACTGGAAACTTACAAGTTGTAAACAATGCCTAAATATACTGAATGAAACCGAACACACTAATCTTCCACAAAAATAGAAATAATGCTGAAACTCTACAGTCGCATGAGTGAAAGAAACAGAAGAAAAGAGAAGTGTGTCCACGCCCTGGGCAGGAGCATCACCTTCAAGGTTATGGCATTCTTTTTGGTGGGCCGATTAAACCTGATTGTTGTGATGCCATCTTCAGAGGTTACCACAATGTCTTTGGACTCCTGGACTTTCTCATCGGCTCCACGATTTCCCTGGCAAGAGGCTTCAGTTGAGGGACTCAAACTGTACACTGGGTCTACATAGTTCTGCCTGGCAGTTTCCTGAAGAGCAGATAACAAAGACCTTCAGCCTTTATATTAAGCAATTTGGGAAACATGCTATGCTAATAAACACCACTATGCAATAAAGAGTAGAGGCTTTGATTCAACAGAGATGAGTCAAGATTTCAGAGGGAGCAGGAGAGGTGACCCATATGTGTAATTCCAGCCGGTGGGAAGCTGAGGAAAGATTGTGAGTACAAGGCCAATCTTGGCAATGAAAATGAGGAAACGAATTTCAAAAAACTGTAAAGCCTCCATTGATAGCTATTTGCCAAGAAATCAAGCCTACTGTCCTCTAGTCAGTAACAGTAAATAAATTTACCTTCCGTGCATCCTGCTCAAACACACCTGGCTTAGGCATGTTACAGGGTCCTTCCATGGGCTGTGAAGAGCACAGGGGTAATTAATATGTGACATACAAGAGAAAGCCTTTGAGAGAGTGGCTCTAAAAAGCTAAAGTTCAATTATTTTAAATTTCTGATTACAGCTTTCACAGATATTGAAAATTTTTTAAAAATTGAGTCAATTTTAATTTTTTTTTTTAATTAAAAAAGGGACATTTGGAAGTCCACACTGTATTCTATGGGGACAAAACCAGAAAGTTAGTGGTAAACTCCTGCTAACTGATCAACAGGGGGCTGTAGCTGCTGCAGGAATGGATGGGGTTTTACAGTTCTGATCTGACAGTTCTGTTCCTCAGGAAGTTCATCTAAGGGCCATTCGAGGAAATAAAAAGAAAGAAAGAAAGAAAGAAAGAAAGAAAGAAAGAAAGAAAGAAAGAAAGAAAGAAAGTTAATTTTGTTGAAGTGTAGGTGGAGCAGGTATCCTGAGATGAATAAAATACCTCACTTGGCTACTTTTCAGAAGTAATTTTTAAACTATTAAAAAATTTTAAATTTTGGTTCTTGTTTGTTTTGTTTTGTTTTTCAAGACAGTTTCTCTGTGTATCCCTGGCCACCTTGGAATTCACTCTGTATTATTCCAGGGTGTACTCAGATTCACAGAGATCGCCTGCCTTTGCCTCTGTGCCTGGCTTAAATTCTGTAATAGAGCTAGTTAACAGAGGACAGAGGAGGCTTTGAAAATCACAGGCAGTGGAAGCTCTGACTTCACATAGACACCATTGAAGAGTGGGCGATCTCAGACAGGACAGGGAATCAACCTCATGGAGTTGTCCTTCCCTTCTAACTGCTTTCACTTCTGGCATTGAGTACAAGGCTTGGGAGTGCTCGGGGAGGTTCCCAAGATCATCTCATTTCAAGAATCCAGTAGAAAGGTTCATACCAGCCCTGCAAGAAGTGCTATTCATTCTTCCCAGGGAAAAGATACAAAGCAAGTAAGCCCAGGGCAAAAGCTCACAGGAGGGCGTTCATAGGAGAAGCCACTGTGATACTCCAGTTGTCCTCTCCCTAAGAGTTAGGAAAGGGAATGCCCCAGATTGATGGGTACTTGATAGTATGCAGAGTCTTGCCAACAAAGAAGCTCTTCATGGGTCAGTGTCCAGTGTTTGCCAGTACTTTAACACACGGGCAAACCTGCCTAACCTAAGGCACCCTGTATCGAACATTCACTTCTAGACTATTCAGGAAAAAAAAGGTACATGACAGGCGTTGCCACACCCGCCTCGCCAGCAGTGCAGGCTATGACCGCTGTGTGACAAACATGCGTGTTGTACGGCTGGGGGGTTCTTCTGGGCTTTTCCAGGCCCTGAAGAATGACCCATTAGCCAAAAGGGGTGCTGGACGGAAGCCTGGATATTTGTGGGGGCGAATCATCAGGTCTCCTGGGGAGCTGGAAAGGTTGGGGATGTTCGGAGGGCTTGGTTTCACTTTTGGATGCTTGCTTTACCTTGTAGCTTACACAGGAGTTCCAAGAACTGGGATGCGTGACACAGAGGAGGGGGAAAATATGCTGTCTACCCCTGAACAGATGACAACAGCCCCACAGGAAGAAAAACTAGATGTTCCAGAAAACCCAAACATTACCGAGAAGATTCAGATCATTGAGTTAGAACTTAGAGACTTGATTAGAAATCTAACTATAAATAATTCAGATACAGATAATAGTCCTCTGCAGCAGTTTGTACAAATAATGCAGAACAATTCTAATATGCTAGTACATGAAGCTCTTAATCTTCTACAGGAAAAAGAGTTAGGATTTCAGCCAAGATACAAAAGAAAACGGAAAACATTAACAAATAAATTCTATGTACCTGGTGTTCCTATGAAAATGATAGATGATGGTAAAAGAATAGCTTAGGTTTCATGAAAAGACTTAGGAGATCACGTCATCCCTGGTAGACATTGAGTCCCTCTAATAAAGCTGAAACATTAGGAGATATTGTTAAAGCTATCAAAAAACATTCCAATACTTGCTAATGTAAAAGGAAAAGCAAGTAAGCGTTCATGGTTATGAAAAACAATTGAGGAAAGTAGAAAGAGATTTAGAAAAAGGACATTGAAATACTGGTCTGTTTCAGAATAAAACACAATGGTTAGAAACTGTCCGGTCCGTTGACCACAGTCAATTGGGCCACCAAGAAGCTCAATGTTCCTTCCAAGATCAACAGGTATTTCTTAGCAACAAATGTTTATGCTTTTGGCTATGTACCTATGATCACACTTCCTGATTTTACTGTATAAATTCTGCTTTGAAAAAGTAAAACTTTGCAGCAGCACTGAAACTTCTCTTGAGTTGTGTTGTCTGTCACGCCGAATCCGCTCCCCACCTAAAAACTTCTTGAAACCTGGTTCGGTTACTGAGACCACTACACCGTGGTCAACAGCAAGGCGTGACCACCTCCCAGGAGCTGAGGGCAGAGTGTTTTCAGACTAGTAAAATTCTTGACTGTACACACTCATGATAAGTAGATATTCATGAAATGCCAATCATCTAGTAGAAAATTAATAACACAGGAGTTTAGAGTAGCAGATACACCAAAGACATCTTTACCACTACAACTTAAAAGCTTTCTCAATATTATTTTAATTTTCCAAACATTCACAAAAATGGTGAGGTACAGTAGGCAAATAATGCAACTGGACACTTATCAAAACTTATAACATGTACTTTTAGCTATTTTCTTTCTATTGTGCTTATCGAAAGGAATGTAAAACATCCCACACACTATATTTCACCCTTGAATACTTCTGATGCGTTTCTCAAAGTACCAACATCTTATGTAGTCAATGGCACCACTAATAATAACTAACAGTTGCTAAAACTCAGTCCATATTCACATTTCCCCAGTTGTCCCAAAATATCTTTTCTGTGGATTTATTTTAATCAGAAGGGAATCAATCAAGGACCAAACATCTGACTGTTATATCTCTTTACTTGGGAGAAGACACTCAGGGCTACTCTGGGCTTTAACAGTATTTCAAGGCCTAACCCTAAATACAAAGCCTGCGTACGCGCACCCCAAAGTGAGTCAGCCATGCAACCACAAACATTCAAGTTGCATGTTAGAAGAAACTAAAAAAATTAAAGATATTTTTATGTATATGAGTGTTTGCCTGTATGTATGTATACATACATACCAGGGGCATGCCTTGTGGACACAGAGGTCTGGAACTGGAGTTAGAGATAGCTGTGAGGGGGAGGGGAAATATGGGTGCTGAGAACCAAACCTGGATCCTCTTAGAGGAGTAGCAAGTGCTCTTAACCACCGAGCCATCTCTCCAGCTCACTCAAAATGTTTCTTAACAATGTCAGATCTCAGGCTTACATTACTTATGCAGTGTGTAGAATTTTAACTTCACTTTGTTTCCCGGGTCGTCAAGAGTTTCACTTGGTTCAATGCATTTTCAAAGTCCTGCTGACTGGCTCTCATCGTGGATCTGCCCAGGTGCACCCGAGCACTGGAAACCTAAAGACCTGCAGGAGACTTCAAACAGTGATTTCTATTTGTTCCTAGCCCTTCATTTCTGCAGCAGGATTGCCGATTTGTCCCAAACCCTACAGAGCAAAATGCCATGCTTATCTATATTTTCTCGCTGCTGTCCCTACAAACTAGCTTCAAATGATTACTGAATAAAATCTGTAAGGCCATATTCCAAAGAGAAAAGAAGGCAACCTCCCACAGACTGTGGTACAAACTTATTCAAATGAAGTATACGTTTTGTCTTTTGAGCTACTTTTCTCAATGCAGCGAACCCATTGCTTGAAACCCACGCTGGTGACAACGGATTACAAGTCTGCAGCGCTCAGTTAACTAGCAACGGGTAATTGGACAAAATGTCACCTTAGCCAATGCACTGTTTGCATCAGGAAGTTCCGGACTGGGCAAGCAGGCCTGGGTGCCGCGAGGACCAGAGCTCGCTGCTGGTCCAGACTTGCCTGGATGGCGCCCTGAACGCGTCCATCCTTACCTTTAGGGACTCAGCGGAGGAAGGACATTCGATGTCACTTTTTAGAGCTCTCTTGCTGGGAAACCGCCAAAGGAATATCCTGCTGTCCTGCTAGCCAGACGATATGACAGAAAGGGAGGCTCCGCGGGCGGGCGACAAACCCCGCTGGAGACTTTAGGCTGGACAACTGAGGCTGGAAGCTTACCTCGGACTCCAGCACTGCGCCACTCTTCTGGCCAGAGAAGCAAAAGCCGGCGTTGAGGGCGGACTGAGTCCCGACGCTTAAGAGTGGGTGAAATCGGTGGGAGGAACTGTGCGGGGATGGGTGAGTGGGAGGGACAGTCGAAGGCGGAGCCAGAAAGTGAGGTCTAGGCATAGATGGGACTGGGGGCGTGTCTGAGTTGGGCACCAGTGGGTTTCCGGGATGGGTATTTGATCCAGTAAAGATGTAGGGCTGAGTGAGCAGAGGCAGGGCGCTTGGCTCTGACTTCATAGGACAGGGCGCTTTGGGCAGGGAAAGGCCTATGGGTGCAGAGTGCAGTGGCCGGACTCTGAGAACTGGGTTCAGAGATCAGGGCTCAGGTGATTGGATGCAGAGGGTAGGGCGCTGGGCTTTAGGGCAGAAGGCAGGGAACCGGGTGCTGGGCATAAAGAGGACGGGGCTGAGCACAGAGGGCGCTGGAGTTCCCAACAGGGTGCTGAGGGCAGTGGGCAGGGTGCTGACCGCACTGGGCCCGGGGCACTGGGTTCAATGAGGGGATACTTCGTGGAATATGAGGGCTCTAGAGCAGTTCAGTGCTGGAGGATAGCTGCAGTGTGAGGAGAAAACACTTCACTAGGCTGCCAAAGAAAGGCACGCAGTGTAAGAAATGATTCTGACAGCAATCAACAGTGAAAGCTAGAATCTGAATTCCTCCTGTGTCATTGCTGGCTCTTTCTGTGGATCTGTTGTCCTTTCACAGCTGTTTCTTGACCTTATCCCCTCAACCCCCAAACTTCCCTTCTCTGTTCAGTCTTCAGGCCTCACTGTTTCTGAATTGCTGTTACTGGACCAGCACTGACTGGGTTTGCTCTAATTCCCATCTCTGCAGTCCACTTTCTTCCTGCTCTCTGGCTGATCTCCCTACATTCTAAATCTGACTGCTGTGGTCTGAACTATACCCCAGAGTCCGTGTTTGGAGAACTTCATCTCCCCACTCCTGACTTGATGGCATTTGGAGGTAGGGCCTTTGAGGGTTAGGATTAGACATTAACATTAACGAGCAGCTTGTCAGCCCTGGCCAATCGCCAGAACCTTGACCATTAGACTTCCCAGCTTCCAGAATGCTGGGCTGGCTCTGTTGTCTGTAAGTTATCCAGTGGGTGGCTTTTGGTTGTAGAGACATAAAATGGACCAGGATACTGACATGACTCATAATGTTCTCTTAATTTTTTCTCTGTCACTGGAATTTTGTGTGGGTCCCTTTGCCTAATAAGTAAACTCAAACTTCTTAGTGTAACATATAACACATTATGAGATTTGGCCCACAATGTCTAGTCATCTCTCATGCTTCCTCTTTCTACTTCATCCATTCACTCATTTATTTATTTATCATGTTAGGTCTTTTTTTTTTTTTTTTAAACAGTCTCACTGTGTACCACAGACTGGTTTAAAACAGGTGCTGATGCTCCTGCCTCTGCTTCTTGAGTTCTAGGATTATAGGCTGGCACTATGGTGTTCAGCGCTTTGTTTTTTAATTTAAAAACGTTTGTTTTGAGGCAAAATCTCACGATAAAGCCCTCTCCTGATCTTGTGTTGATCTTCCTGTCTCAACTTTTCAAGTGCTTGAATTACAAGTGGACATCCTTGCGTGTTCTTCCCATTTAGAAATGGGTACCCAGTTTCTCTGGGTTTCTGCAGCCAGTGCTTTCTAACTCCAGACACTGTTTTACATGGAAAATCTCTGGCCCCTGATTGGTCCCCTTCTCCTCCTGTGACCCTACTCTTTCCAGAGCTGCTCTCCTTCCTAGGACAGATGTCACTAAGTTTATTTCAGAGTAGCAATTTGTTCATCCCTTGCCTGCCCTGTATTAAACACCATTTCCTATCTCTGGACACTCTGCTTGACAGGAAACACTGTAGATACTTGTTGAGTGTAAGTGAACTAATTGTTGAAACTGTCTAGCCTGTTTGTTTCCACACGTGATGACAACTTTGGGGTCAGGTGCCACCTTTCCTGTAGGCTGTCAGACGGTGTTAACTGGAGAGACTCTGTGGTTACAGGTATTTCTTTTACAGTGAGTCACAGCTCAAGCAAAGGACTTGGACTTTTGCCAGGTTCCTATGATTAAAGCACCAGGGAAAATGGTACCAAGGAAACTGTGATGTTCACCTGCATTGGGGGGGGGGGGGCTATTCTGACTCCATTAGTCACAAAGGATTCTTTGTACTCTTCCTTCTTCCTCCTGTTTCCTGCTTCAGATTCACCATGCTGCTTGAGATGAAGTAAACCCGTGCAACTGGAATAGAACAAGCCAAACTTTCACTTCTGTCTTTCCAGTCTTCCCTTGTCTTTTCTCTCCTCTTTTTGCTGTTGTTTTGAGACAAGATCTGATGTATCTCAGGCTTATTTCAAAATATCTTTTTAGCTGAAGATGACTTTGAACTTCTGATCACCTTCCTCCATCTCCCATGTGCTGGATTATATGCAACAAGGGGTTCTAATCTAGGGTGTCATGCTCCATAGGCAAGCACTCTACAAGCGGAATTGTATCCCCACATACTCCTCCCACTTTTTTGTTTTTCTTATTATGTAGCCCAGGATGACCTTAAAGTCATTACCTGGCCTTGAATTCACCAGAGCTAAAATTGGTGAGGTGTATACCAGGCCAAGTTCTCCCATCCCTTCCTCATCTCTCCTCCCCCCTCCCCTCCTCTCCTCCCTTCAACTCAGGGTCTTCCCATGTAGCCCAGACTGGGTTCTGTCAGGATTGTTCAGTCTTTCTGGCATTATAGCTGCATGCAATAGGCTTTTATTTTGCATCTTCTTTTAACAACCCACCCCCTCCACAGGGTGCTCTAAAGTATAAAGGCATCACTCAGTAATGATCCCTTTCGTTTTCATCTCATATGGATTCATCTGCAAAAGATGAACGTGTCTGTAGAGGTCAAGGACTAATTGATTTTGATGAGGAAGAAGAGAAAACTGAGATGAGAGTTATTGGAAGAAAGACCATCCCCTCCTTGTAGAAGGGCTCTTGTCCCTTGCCTTACTGTAATCCCTGTGTGCCTCATACTCCCCTTTTGTGCCCTTAAGCCACTGAAGATGGAGCTCTGAGACAGGAAAGACGTCTTCTGTTTTCCTCAGGGCCTGTCACCAGCAACAGGAAATTGAACCTGCTGCAGATACCTGGGCAGCCTGACAATCATCCTCAAGGAGGCAGGGCTTGTTCATCTACTTGAGAGTCAGAGGAGTTCCTTCACTGGGGGCCACTTCTTGGAGACAGAAGAGTCTCCCCAGACTCATTTGCAGCATGAGTGAGAAAGAAGCAGCTAATGAGTTTGCTGATGAAGCAGGCAAACAGGAGACACTTGTCAAGCGCCTGCATCAGGAGAGGAATGCCCAGATGTGCCTCGGGACAGCTGTGTGTCCTGGGGACTGTGAGGCTAATAAGCTGTGACTGAGTTCAGATATCAGGAAAGTGCGTGCTGCTGTAATCCCTATCTTATCTACAGAATTTGGGCCTTGAAGAGGAGACAGTTTTTAAAGTGTTCTTTGCATTCTTGAAGCTGGAGAAGGGTGTGCTAGTAGAGAGAAAACCTTCATCAGTGGATCCTTAATAACACCTAGATCCCAAGAAGAGTGGACTAAGGCCTAGGTCATCAGCCTTGTTAGACAGTCTTGTTTGGGATGCTCTCAGAAGAAAGGCCAGCTCAGCTCCTTCTGCAAGTTATGGAGTTCATTACGCAGCAGCTCCAAGGTACCAGCCAGTAACATGAAAATTAGAAGTGGGGTGTGAAAGGGAGACTTCCAGAGGCTTCCCTTTCTCTTATTCTCTGTTTCCTAGCTAGCTGTCCTGCCTGGAGCCACCAAGAATAAGCCTATTTCCTTCTGATACTAGATTTATTCTTGGTGGCTTCAGGCAGCAGGCAGCCAAAATTCTAGTAAACAATTACTAAGCATTCTTTACAGAATCAACTTGCTTTCTCCTCATCTCTACTCTTTTTGCTAACATCACAGCACACACTCCCCCTTGCCAATACCACAAAGCAGACAGAAGGCACGGCTGACACTCCTACACTCACACCCTTGGGGCTGGTTCACCCACAACCCCCACATCCAATGCCAGGCAGGGCTCCCCCAGTCTCTGACTTGCTTCCTGTCTTGGGAGCCTATCTGGTGCTTACCTGGTGCTGGACTGGTGGTCAACACAGGCTAGCTCCCCTTCCGGCCCCATGGTGCCAAACTAGTGTTGGTATTCTGCTTGCCTTCCCTCCTTCCCCCCTGGGAATGTTAGGCTACTATTCATTCAGATGTTCATAGGTCACAACACTGAATGTAGATATAGCCTCTCTCCTCTCTGCCACCTACTGATGATGCACATGTGACACAATGGTGAACTTCTTACATTTGTGAATTTATTCATCTTTCATTAATTTTGAGAAGTGTTTAGTCACCATCTTTAAATATTTTGTCTGTTCCAATGTCCTTTTGTTCTATGAGTGTAATGATGATGAGATGCTCCCCACCCCAGTTTCCTATGCCTGTTCACCTAATTTTAAAATTACTTTGATGTCTGTTTAACAGATTAACTAATTTATACTGATCTATTTTCAAGTTTATGGACACCTTTTGTTTCTCCATTTTCTGTGGTGCCTGCATTGTGCCTATTTAAATCTGAGATATTCTCATCTTTAATTCTCAATTTTCCTTTTTGCTTTCAAGCAAACAGTTTCTCAGCTGAGTGGTTGTGGTCCATTCCTTTAGTTCCAGCACTTGGAAGGCAGCGGTAGGAGGATCTCTGAGTTTGAGGCCAGCCCAGTCTACAGAGCGAGTTCCAGGACAGCCTGGGATACATGGAGAAATTCTGTCTCTACAGACAAAAAAATAAAAACAAAACAAAGCAAATAAACAGAAAGCCACAAAGAAAACAGTTTCTCAGCCAACTTCATCTATATGTTTTTCCAGCTCAGTGTGCCCACTTAAATCGTATATAGGAAGATAACAATGGCTGCTTTATATTATTGAATCCTTTTTTTCTTCTCTTTTTTCTGTGCCTCGTAGGTTTGGTCACTTGTACTGAACTCCTCAAGTTTTCCTGCCTGCATCAGGACTCCCTTTCCTGCACTGGCCAAGCCTGTGCAGGGCAATTCTTAACTCGACAATGTCAGACAATGGCAAACACAGTATTGGGGTCCCCTGCTGAATTATGAATCTCCCTCAATAGTGTTTTCTTTGGTTGTGATGAATGATTTGAGTCATGTTAAAACAGTGGACTCACTGATAGAAAACTCACAGATTCCATCCAATGAATGTTATACCTTATTCTGGTTGTTCTCTTAAATAATACATTTATTTTTAATACCAAGCATCTGTAAAATTCTGTGAGGGAGAAATTTAGCACACATATCATACCTTTCTAGAGTCTAAGCCCAATTATTACTGAAGATAGTCTTCATAATTCTAATGCCATGTCTTACCAAGACTTCATACTTACACAGGCTAGATGGCAATAATAAAGTGCTGTTATCACCCATAGGTCAATAGAACAAATAACTCATTAACATGATTCACCTGCTTCATAGAGGTGTTGGCAGCACTTGCAAGGCTGACATATTGACAACGTTCATTCTTTCTTCAACCATGCCTCCAAAAAAAATGTTGGTTAATAATCAGTTGTGCAGCAGGTGTTAGTAAAGGACACTGGAGTGTAGTTGAGCCTTAGATGAGTTGGCAGTGGACTTCAGGCCCCTGCTCCTTTTGTTATTCAGAGTAGGGACAGTATGTTTTCATCAGTGTCAGCTCCAGGAAGTCACACAATGAGGATCTCGTGTTGTTGGTCACGTTGTTGTTATGCAGCAACATTAGCAAGAGTTCTGATACTGCAGCTCATTAAGCTTAGCTCAGCATCACCAGTGAGCCACAACTGTCCACAAGTGCTGTCTGTGACTGCCTTGGGGATACAGAACATTATTCTGACAGGAAATTAGAGTATGGAGCCTTTATCAGGGTCTCAGAGTTATGACTTGAACTCATGATCATAGTGATTTTTGTTCTGATTCATGAGTGATCAGAGTCAACAACAAGAATTACTATGAAAACATGAGGGGCTTCTGGGCTTTTTTTTCTGAAAATGTTAGAAAATACTGTGTCAAAACTCAAATCACAGTGCTAACAAGCTAATCTACATAAAATTGGATGTAAGTTAATGAATGTAAAATTGTATTTGGGTCCTCTAAAGAACAGACTTGATAGAAAGAACGTACATTACAAAGAGGATTTGTTAGCTTGGCAGACACAACATACACTGGGTAGTCCAAGATGGTTTCACGTACATTGGAGAGGCTAAGAGCCCAATAGCTTCTCTAGTCATGGATACTTCAGAAGTCTCATCTATCTAGTGATAAAGGCAGAATTGCTGTAGAGCCTCTGGTCTTTAGTCCTCAGAAGAAGACCCAAGAAGCTGAGCTTTACTCTATGTGAAAGATGGCAGCAGTAGCTCCTGTAGCAACAGAATAGATACACTCTATTCACATCAGGGTCAATGGAGAGCAGCCACAAAGCAACCCTTTTTTTCTTGGTGCTCCCCATACCTGGGTCTCCATGGGAAGACAATGCCTACTCTGGAGGTGGGTCTTCCCTGTCAGAAAATCCTTCCTGGAAACACTGGCCAAGAGGAGTGTGTGTCTCTTAGCTGTCAATCCTGTTGACAATCAAGGTTAACCAGCAGGGATATTAATGGTAAAGTGAAGATATTGAAGAGATGTGATAAAAAAGCTCTCAGAAAAACAAACTTGAACTAAGACCATCTAATATTCCTTGGTGGAGATGTTTTAAGGAAAACATGACATTGATGGCTTTTTTTGTGTGTGTGGCAAAACATCCTTGACATGGAGTTTACCCTTTTAACCATGTTAAGGGTACAGCTTAATAGCATTAGAACCCTTTACACTGGTTCACACACTATCTGCAAAACTCTCTTCAGCCTTCAAAGCTAGAACTCTGTCTCCATGAATCTGTGACTTCCATTTCCTTCCCCCCTTCCCCGGCCACAATCATTCTCTGTCTATATGAAGTTGGTGACCCCAGTTTTGCTTTTAGGTGTCACTGTGCTGTCTAGTTTTACGTTGATTTGACACAAACCCTCAACTGAGAAAATGTCCCCATCAGGTTGGGCTGTACAAAAGCTGTGGTGTGCTTTCTCTACTGGTGATTTGGGAAGGGCCAGCTCACTGTGGGTGGTGCCACCCCTAGGGTGGTGGTCCTGGGTACTATAAGAAGAGCTGAGCAAGCTGTGAGGAGAAAGTAAACAGTGGTCTTCTATAAGTTCTGCATCAGGTCTTGCCTCTAGGTTCCTTTACTTACTTACACCCCAGGGTATTAGATTACAAACTGTAAGGTAATCAAATACCCAACTGTTTATTTTTTTACTAGGCAATGCTCTCCATATATTTGATGAGTCTCATTTTTAGAAGAGAAGCTACATGTTTACTGAGTGGGAATATCAATTCTTGTTTTTCTGCCAGTTTTCTGGAATGTGACTCTCTTGGTTTCTAAGTTGAGTGAGCTAGCCTCACATTTTCTACTGGAAAATTAGACTAAAAGTCACGACCTTTCGTTAAGTGGGTTATGTCAGCAAACACAATGGGCTCCACAATAGACTGGAAGAATGAGTATTGCCTGCATTGGAGACTGTGTCACCTTGCTGAGGACACACAGCTAGAAGACACTGAGGGGTGGCTAACCCTCAGTTCAAAGAAGGTCAATCATAGGCAGCGCAGAGGACAGCCTTGAGACAGGGTGGAAAAGTCTGGGTAGTCTCTGAATTCACCTAACACTGCATGTGACTGAGAGCTCTTTGGACCAGCTCCTCACCTCAACTACTATCAATCTGCATCTCTTTTCAATTAAATGAATAAAAATTTGGTCAGAGTTCTCATTTGCTAAGACAAGGAAAGTTGCCAGTGTTAGGTCTTAGTATGTCCATATATATCCAGAAATGAGCTCAACGTAAATTGTTGAAGCATTTCTGGCAGTTAGATTAAAAACTAGCATTCCTCCGGAACTTGTGAACTGATTTTCTGTCCCTTAAAGGCATCATTTTCCTTGGCTCTCAGCTATCAGCATATCAAAGCACACACTGGCCTTGGGGCTCCCTCAGATCTCAAGTACCTAATGTATATTTCAAAGTCTATGCTAGCATCCTGGCCCTTCAACCCCCTAGCCCCACCCCCAGCCACTCCATTCATCTTCTTTATAATCCACATAATTTGTGTACTCTCTCTCTCTCCTTGCTCTCTTGCTGTTTCTATTCTCGACTGCTCTTGTCTATTCCCTGATCCTAGCCATGTACCATCTGTCTCTTCTCTGTGAGCTGGTTTCTTTTAGATGGCTCTGGTTATTTTCTCTCTTATTAACAACAAAACCTTCCCCTTTCCAGATGTGGTGGCTCACAACTTTAATCCCAGTAACTTGGAGACTGAGGCAGGTGGATCTCTGAGTTCAAGGCCAGCCTGGTCTGCATTGTGAGTTTCAGGACAGTCAGGGCTATGTAAAAAGACCTTGTCTAAAGGAAAAAAAAAAAACAAAAACCAAGCTAAACAATGTTCATAGCAGCTTTATTCGTAATAGCCAGAAACTGGAAACAACCCAGATGTCCTTCAACCGAAGAATGTGTAGAAAAAACAAACAAACAAAAAACCCAAAAACTGTGGTACATTTACACAATGGAATACTACACAGCTATCAGAAACAAGGAAATCATGCAATTTGCAACCAAATGGATATATCTAGAAAAGCTCATCCTAAGTGAGCTAACTCAGACCCAGAAAGATACACATGTACTCTCTTATAAATAATATTAACCATATAGCACAGGACAACAATCCTACAACTCACAAACAGACAGGAACCTAGCATAACTATCCTACAAAAATCTCCACTCAGCAGTGAGTCATAGACCCTGTTGCTTGTTAGTGGAACACCTCACCCTAGATGGGCTGCCATATTAAGCCCCAGTACAAGAGAAAGCTCTTAGACTTCATGTGACTAATGAACTGAGGGGGGTTGATATGTGGGGCTCCCCTCATCCGAGAAGAAGGAGAGGATGGAGATGAGGAAGAGGGAGGGCAGGAGGGGAGGGAAAGAGGGAGAGGACTTTGACCAAGATGTAACTTGAAAAAATAAATTAATAAAAAAAAAACAATGATGCTGTTGAGTCAACACTAGGGCAGGTCTGGGTATATCAGCTAATGTTCAAATGTTCTCTCCCAATAGAAACTTGATTCCGACAGCAATTTGCCCACTGACCTGTTCCAAACAATGGCTAGAATATTATCAAAAAATTAGGAAGACCTTGCTGGTTCGTTGGTTCCAAGACTTAATAGGAACATTTAGAGGAGAGATAAGCAAGGATGAGGATCTGACTCAGGTTATGTAATGACCAGATTATGAAGCACCAAAGAAACCAGGAGCTGAGCAGATGCAAGAACAATAGGATCAGCTTTTACAAGCCCTGGGGCCAGGACTAACTCCATCTCCAGGCAGGGAGTCAGAGAACAGTCTGAACCGAGGTGAGAGAGCTTTCAAACTTTGGTGTTATGTGATTGGCTGAGCATAGCTGACTTTAGATAGATTGATCTGAGCCAGGTGCACAGACCGTAAATATCCAGAGGTGCCTAAAATATAGCTGGGAATTCTTGATAAACTCATTTCTTAGAGTGGGGGGGGACACCTTAGCTAAATAATTGATAGCTCATAAAGCCATCAAGTAAGTCTTGTTAGACTGTCCTTCAGAGCAAGGGGGCACCGGTTAGTTCTCTCTGCAAGGAGAGAATCTCCTGGCTGATTGTTGTCATAAGGTTGGAATGCACAAACACTGAGCTATTCTCTTTGAAGGACCCTGTTATCTATAGCCCACATAGATGGTCATTTATATCCCTAGTCTCAAGGTCCCTGAAGAGGAGGAAACTATTCTAGCTGAATTTATTATCTTTACAGGCTGTAGTGACTAAGAGCTAAGTAAAGGCAAAGTGGGGCTTCTTCTAAAGTTAAAATGGGGAGCTTTTTCTTAACCTTTTCAGTTACTAATTTTCCAAGGGCCCTGGGCATTAGGGGAATTAGATCTCCTGCTCAGGATGTGGGGAGATACTGTTGTGGGGTCCACTTAAATCCAACATAATTCAAACACCAGGTCAATGCATGACAAAAATTTAATGTAATCAAGCCACTACTGATCTATCAGGGCTACAGAACAGACTTGGGAGTGGAACTGCAATCCTGAAGGGAGATTGTATAGCTTATTTATAGGATGAAACTATAAAGCAAGGAAGAGAAGGGGCAGGCTTTAGTATTGTCCAATCATATTTCGACATAAGGGGTTGAGCAAGGAAGTTTCCATCAATCAGGAGAGGAGTAGGTTCCTGGACCTGGGAACATGAACTTAGGTTGACCCTACCAGCAAGATGGAGAAGTTGTCCTGAAGAAGTTGTCCTTGAGATATCTGGACTCAGACAGCTATCTCCTTAAAAGTTATCCCTGAGATGGCTGGACTCAGACAACTGTTTTCTTACAACAGAAGCTGTTCAGCTATGGGGAAGTCCCCAGCTTCCCTAAGCCCTGGAACCTTGAACTTAGTTTCTTCCTATGAAATAGAGTCTGAGAGCTGGGCATGGTGGCGCACGCCTTTAATCACAGCACTTGGGAGGCAGAGGCAGGCGGATCATTGTGAGTTCAAGGCCAGCCTGGTCTACAAAGCGAGTCCAGGACAGCCAGAGCTGTTACACAGAGAAACCCTGCCTTGAAAAACCAAAAAGAAAAGAAAAAAAGAAATACTGAAATGAAATGATAGTATTTAGAATAAGTTTCTTTTGTTTGTTCCCAACAATGCTAGGTGCCAATAATTAAATCAGAATTTCCTGGGTAGGTAGTCTGTCACCATTCTATACTGTAACCACAACTGCTGCTATCCAAGGTCACCTGGTTATGTACCAATGTGGTGGGTTAGATATTAACTGCTTGCTGAGGCTTTTTCCTTTTTCTTGACACAGTTCATGGGTTTGCAGGAAACCACGGGGATGGAGGAGGAGAAGGAAAAAATACACTGTGCACATTATTTTTAAACTTAGGAAGTTCTTTCAAAAGATTGTATGTGAGAAAATGAATGTAAAACCTTCTCAGTTATGAAAAAAAAACAGATGAATAAATATAAATGACCAGAGTTGTCTCAGTGCCAACGTGTGTAAGCTGTACTTCTCGGACCAAGTCCTCTTTTGCTGATTCCTCATATCCTCCTTCCGGTTTTGAACCCCACTGGAGCTGAACTCCAGCAAGTGGTCATGTTCTCAGTTTCTTGCTGCATCCCCTCCCCTACAGCCAGAAGATGTTCCACACATCTGTGACATCAACATTTGGGAGGCTGAGGAAGAAGCCTAGAGTTCAAGCTCAGCAATATAACAAATTTGAAGCCAGCCTAGGCCCCATGAGACTTTCTCTCAAAAAAAAAAAAAAACTCAAAATCAAAAGAAAACAAACAAAACAAGCACAGCTGAGTTCTCCTCATCATCCTGTCTATCCTCAAAAAAAAAAAAAAAAAAAAAAATCCACACAGCACTTCCTCCAAGTGAGCTCCAGAGGGCGACCTAGCTAGGTACAAGCAGCCCATATGCAGGGCATGCAAGTATGAGCTCCTGGCTCAAAGCCACCACCATTCGTCCTTTTGAGTAGTCTCCTTAGGGAAGAAAGAGACAGACTTGCCCAACTGTAATTGGTTATTGGTATGCTGTGGCCCCATGTGTCTAGAACACTGTGAGATTGAATAAAAGTTGGTTAACTTCTGTGCTCTTCCTGGCTCAGGAATTGACCTGATAAGGGAGATAATGGAATGAGGGAAGGGCAGACACATGTTGAGAAAAGCTGGGATTGGATGGGCCATCCTCACTCTGCGAGGGGTATGCTCACTCTGAGGGAGGGCACCACCAGCAACTCAGGATGTTTATTTTATACATCTGAATAGAGGGGGCAGAATGGTTGTTTACAGCTGAATAAGGAGGAGGGCTTTTGGGTACACAGCTAACCAAGGAGGCAGATTTAGCTAATCTCAGTAGGAGGTCTCTGTAAGGGAGCAGCCTCAGGCTTCAGTCATCTATGAAGAGGAAGCCCTGGTTAACTGTTTCTGCCTTTACCTGTCGATCTTTTGTATAAACACTGGGTACTGAAGAACCAGCCTGCCTCTATTTTAAGCTATTTTACTATAAACGCCATCTTATAGTAAAGACAAACCAGGTTCATTCCTGTTTATCATTAAACCTCTGTTTTTCAAGGATTGGGCTATGCCCCCCCCCCCCACCTGTAACCTTAACTACAAACAGTTCTGTACCACCTGTTCCTGAAATAGCAATCATGTCTTTGTTTCAAAAACTGTTTATAACCATCTTGCAACATAGGGGATTATATAACCTTTGTTTCAAAAGGTTATATAATTCCCTCTGACAACTTTGTTATGACTACCTGGGGTTATGACTGCCTTATTATGCAGTTTGTTTCAGGAGATCTTTAGGACTAACAAGTATGCTAATGTTCTGTTCCTATAATCCTGCCTACTTTGCCGGCCAAATGCCCCATTCAGAAACCCCTTACCTATAAATCTCATCTCCCTCACATCCAATGCTGGTCTCTCAAGCCTCGCTTTAAAAGGAGGCAGTCTGTGTAAAAAGCTTATTTCAAATGAATTGCTTGCTTTAGTTAATTTGAACATGATGATTTGGGTCTGTGGTCTTTCTCCTCCTATCTTTGGGATTAACACTCCTAGTGTCAAAGGAAATCTTTGCCAGTTCCTGGAACTGGACCTGGGGAAGGCTTTGCCATTCCCAAGGATCTGAAGCATCGTGGACCTTGATTGTGCCCATATCAACAACATATCCACTCAGGGCTTCCGCCGCACCACAGTTAATAAAGAAAAATGATTGCCAATTTTGCTTAGCACATCATAAGGAACCTTTTAAAAGCAGATTGGGAAACGTAGATACCAGAGCCACTGGTATGGACCAGAGTGGTCAAATATGAAGTGGGAGGGGGTTTTCTCTCTCTCTAGAAGGCATTTCATTTTCTTCTTTACAAGGTAAGGCCCACACTTTGTAGCAAACTTGGCTTTGTAATACCCAGTATTGTAGGATAGCCTTGTAGTGTTAATTATCGGTCCTCCTTAAAAATTCTTAAAGAACTCAAAAGTTACCTGTGTCTGGTAGTGAATTGTACTGTACCACACACATTCTAAAGAGTAGGAGCTTAGCAAGTTAGAATAAGGTTTTCTTGGGCTGGAGAGATGGCTCAGTGGTTAAGAGCACTGACTGTTCTTCCAGAGGTCATGAGTTCAATTCCCAGCAACCACATGGTGGCTCACAACCATCTATAATGAGATCTGGTGCCCTCTTCTGGCCTGCAGTCATACATGCAGACAGAACACTGTATACAAAATAAATAAAAAAAATCTTTAAAAAAAAAAAAAAGAATAAGGTTTTCTTTTAGATAATATCCTACATTCAAGAGCATACTTAGAAAGAGTATTTTGAAAGAGAAATAGTAGATAAACTATAAGATGACTCGTATCCTCTTTCCCCTTTTCTGTCCCTGATGCTCAGTACTGAGAGGCAATATAGTACTTCCTAGTTTGATAGCAGATTCTGGTGGTCCTCTTCAGGGAAATTTTCCAAATCTCCTGAACCTGCAATTTAGGAGGGCACACACTTCGGGTGTGGGGCATGGGGCGTGGGACGGGTGGGAAGGAAGACCTTAGCCAGCCAGACCTGGTGAATCATCCCTGCAATCATGGCACAACAGATCACAGCCAGATGACCCTCACAGTCAAAAAGTTCCTTCCTACGGTAATGGTAGTCAGACAGTTTACCCTCTACATTTGGGAGGTAGAGACAGGAAGACTGTGTGTGGGATCCAGGGCAGCCTGGGCTATATAGAGAGAGACCTTGTCTCAAAAGAAGTAAATAGAAAATATACCAAAAACAAGGATATTTTTAATGTAGTGAGAAATAATTTTTTGGTAGTGAATTTTTTTTTACACTATGGATTTTCACACAGTGATTTATTAGACTTTATTAATTTTTAGGAGCCAGGGATCCACTTTTTTGTTCCTTTTGTATTTTTTTGAACTGATATTAAGTACTAATTGCTGATTTTAAACAATTTAAATGTTATAATCAGTCTGGGTAACTTTACCTTTTATTTTTTAATTTACTTATTTTTATTTTTTAACTTCATTCTGTTTATTGATGTCATGTGAACCTTTTAACTATTGAGTCCCAAAATCAAAGCTTTTTTTTTCTTTCTTTTTTTTTGAGACAGGATTTCTCTGTGTAATAGTCCTGGCTGTCTTGGACTCACTTTGTAGACCAGGCTGGCCTTGAACTCAGAGACCCACCTGCCTCTGCCTCCTGAGTGCTGGGATTAAAGTCGTGCGCCACCACGCCTGGCTCAAAATCAAAACTTTTGTCTTTAAAACTTAGCACAGAAAATCTTCCCTGTAAGACTAACCCCATCTAGATTAGTTACATTTATCATAAATACAAACAGACTTGTTCCATGTTATTTTTTCTCTTCTCTGATTTTTATATTCTACGTCCAGTATTAATTGAACTTTTAAAAAGATTTTATCTTTAGCTGTATCTTCTTGTAATTTTGTAGTTGAAATGGTCATGGTGTCTCTTTATAGCAACGGAACACTGCCTAAAACAGAAGTATTAGGAGGCGTGGCTTTGTTAGAGGAGGTGTGTCAGTAGGGGTGGGCTTTGAGGTTTCAAAATCCCATGCATTTCTGGGTTAGTTTTGTCTCCTTCATAGTTCTCTGAGCTACTGCTCCAGCGCCATGCCTGCCTGTCTGTTGCCATGCACCTGACCATGAGCTCATGAACATAATCCAAGTCTCTAGAAACGTGAAAATTTGGATTAACCACTTTCTTTTATAAGTTGCCTTGGTTATTGTATTTTGTCACCACAATGGAAAAATAACTAAGACTTGGGCACATGCTATTTTTCTCTGGCTGTTTTCAAGAGATTTCATTCACCTTTACGCTTCAATAGTTTTGTGATGTATCTAGATATATGTTTATTTTCATTCATCCTGTTTGGAGTTTACTCAACTTTCAAAAAAATCTATAATCTTTTGTTAAACTGGAGAATTTTGTGGCAATTGTATTATTACTTACAAATTGGTGCTGGAATTTAAACCCAGTTTTTGTGCATGCTAAGCACACGTTCTACCACTGAACTACTGTCCATTCATTGCAGCTACTCTTCCTTTATCATATGCTTTGTGGCTACCCAGTGCATTGTTTGTTTTGGTTTCTGTCTGTTATATTTGAAACCCAACCTTTTTAATTATTAAACTATTATTTATTGATAACTATATTCACTTACAACAAATATAAACACTTAACTACTAACCCTACAAATGCCTACAACCCCTATTGCCTAACCACTAAACCTATTGATAACTATTACAACTATTTTCCTAACCTTTTAGAAGGATACAGTCTTTGGGGCAGGTCCTCAGTCATCAGGAACACAGTCTCTGTGGTAGACCCTTTAACGCACTTAGCAGTCTTTCTTCTGGAATATCTCAGATGTAGATCCGTCAAGGTAAATTGGCTATGGCGGTTTCACCTTAAATAAGGCTTGAGGCTTCTGTCTGGGAAACCTCAGCCATCTGTGACCAACTTATTTCCTTTGTGTCAGCAACTCTGCCGCTCTGCCTCAGTCTTTAAAGCTGGCCACAGTTTCCTTCAGGCCACTGTTCGGACAGGTCAAACCCCTCTAGGCAAAAGCTGAGCCACAGGGTTTAGTCCTTGGCCTTTTGCTGTCTTGCTGAGGCTTTCTCTGCTCACCAGCTTCTTTCTGCCTCAGAGAGATCTGGCCATCAGTCCACCAGCACTTTTTCCATCAGAGGATACAAACTACTCGTTTTGTCCTTTCTAGCATGAGGACTTGCTAGCATCAGAGCTCTCTAGCATGGGGCCCCCGGGCTCCATACATTTGTCTTTAAATAGGATCTCTCCTTGTTCCACCTGCTTCAGCTTAATCTGGGCTCTGCCCACTTAGCAGCTGAAAACAATGCCGGGCCATAAACCTTGTTTTTAGTCCATAGAGTCTCTCCTTATTTCACCTGGCTTCCTCCTTGTTTTTAGTCCATAAACTGAGAAGCTAATTGCCCACAGCCAAGTTGATCTTCATGCCCCAGATTAAGAGACTGTATCAGAAATCCCTAGATATTTACTAAATCTAATTTATATTAATCTAAATCCTTACATATATTGGTTTTTATATTATATTTTCTAAAGCTTCTGTTTTGGTCTCATTTTTATTGTTTATTTCTAGAATGATGTTTTCTACTTTAACCTTTGTTTTAAATGTATTCAAGACTGCTCACAAAAAAAAAAAATTCGAAGCTTTGGCAGATAGTTTGTACATTCATGTCCTTGTGTTACTGGTGACTAATGAGTGTCTCTTTTTATGTAGGTTAAGATTTCCATGGTCCAAGCCAGGTGATGGTGGTGCATGCCTTTAATCTCACCAGTTGGGAGCTAGAAGCAGATGGATCTCTGAGTTTGAGGCCAGCCTGGTCTATAGCAAGTCCCAGGACAGCCAGGGCTACACAGAAAAACTGTTTCTAATCGCTCTTGCATGTGCGTATGTGTGTGTGCACGCGCGCGCGCACACACACAGAGTATCTACTTTTGATTTTGTTCTAACCTGTTGGAGAATATTGACCACTGTGCATTTATTTGTCTTGGTAGGCAGTTACGTATTCAAGTTCAAAGCTCCATAGTTCAACATAGTTCAATCCCTTTCTCTGGGGAACATTTCCATTGTCAGTTCAGTTTCCAGACTTTCAATACTACTACTGTTTGTCTTATGTATGCCCCCTCCTGGAAGAGATGTCAATCTGAGTCCTGGGAAAATACCTATCAGCTGAGTGCTAGAAGTTTTGGAAGGCTCATTATGGCCAGATCTACTCATGGTTAGGCCACAGTTACTGTTTCCAGTCCCTTTTCTGGTTGTCCAGCCAGTAGCCACCTGTAAGGAACCTGTAAGCAGTCATAGGAAATGGCTGCAAAGTAGCTAGTAAATAAGCAGAAGGGAAAATAAGATGCATAGAAGTGATGTAATGCTTTAAGATAACCAGAAGATGGTCAGAGGCCATTGCCACTTGCTGCCACTTTACTGACAATTCCCGAAAGTCAGAGAAAAGCCCTCAACATCTCAGCAGTGACCTCACCACTGCCGCCAGAGATTGAGACTCGTGAAAGACGAGACCCGAGAGAGACCAGACCCGAGATAACTTGGTCAAGCCCACTCCGTGGTCAAGCCCCACTCCGTGGTGGTCAAGTTCTCATCAAAACAAAGAAGGCAACCACAGCCGAGCCCTTACCTGCGGACATCAGCCATGGATCGCCAACGGGTTCAGTATGATTCTATGTTGGAGTTAGGCTTAGCAAGCATTGCTTTGACGATTGGAGTGTTTACAATTATTTGGTGTTGTGTGTGCTTACTTGAAGTAAATGCTAAAACCACATATTCTCTCCCTCCTGCCTAATTATTCAGCCTTCTCTCTCTGAAATCATAAGAGAGTTCTGTGTGCTTTCGACACCACCCACTCCCAAGCCTGCATTGTTGTGATGGGAAAATAGGGAGAACAAAAGAAGAGAAGCGCACTGTCACTTTCTCTGAGCTACAGTGCTGCATGGTCCCTGCTGCTTGACAGAGACCACTGGATTTGCCCTTTGCTCATCCTGCTGTCTCTCAGCCTTTCAGTCCAGTTCAAACCAGTTCTGTGCTTCAGTGGCTTGGTTCACATTGCAACAAAGGCCTGTGTGTCTCCTGCAACCCTTCCTTTGAGCTTACCACTTGTATCTTATCTTGCAGCCTCAGGGCCCCTTTGTATCTGTGTCAGCCCTTTGTCCTGCTTTTTTTTACCGCCTTCTTGAACTCTGAGACTTCTTTAATTCTTTGTACCATTCTGTAGCCTTTACATATACATATTACTATATAGGTGTGATGTGAGATCTGAGGGCCAATATTAGTAATTAAATTCATAATAAAAAAAAGTGTTTGCCAATGACCATCTATCAAGGGAATGTGGGACAGCTAGGTAAACTGCAGCCAACAACACCTAAATACAGCTTATGGATTTATTGTTATTCAAAAAATTCTGACATTTTGAAAAGAAACAAATGAGACTCTTTCTGGCATGACACACTCCTGACAAGGTCTCAGAAAAAGCATCCACTGTTTCATTTCATACAATCATTTGGCCATGCCTGGGACCACTGAGAAGGGTGAGAGGTTAATTGACAGATGATGAAATACCACTTGTTTTTTTTCTACTGGGAGAAGTAATTCCACTGGGCCATGGTCAACACATGTTTGTGAAACACCCAGCCATTATATTTCAACATTAGACATCTGGGCAACAGCCTTTATTGCCTCACTTCACTTGGGATGGGGTAGTTGCTCTTGGGACAAATGTCACAAGTTTAATGACAGATTTTTCAGGAGTGGGAGAAAGAAGGCCTGCTTGAGTAAACCTTCTGTTTATAGAAAAAAAAAAATAAAGGTTCCACTTTAGGAAATGAAGAAAGAACCCGTGGATGATCACAGTGTGTCCTGACTCTGAAAGCTCCTTTCTCTGCCCACTGATTCTTGGGGTAAATCCCTCCTGCTGCATCTTGTGGGGGCCACAAAGATACATACAGTCCTTTGAGATATCATTTGAAAAATTTTGAATGTTGAAAAATATCTGGCTGTCTTCAGATTTAGGTTTTATAGCCAATGTATGGACTATTTAAGGTACATAGGATGATATGGGTAGGTTCTATGCAAACACTGTTCCATTTTCTATATGGGATTTGTAGTCAGTACAGTTTGGTATCTATGGGGGCTTCTATATCACTTCCTTGTAGATTTCTAGTGACAAATGTATGTTTTTCGTATGGTTTCTTAAGACACAAGTTAAAAGTTGGGGACAAGGAGCTTAGTATATCCAGCAGTCTGAATAGAAAGAAGCGACTCCTAATTAATGCCTGACAGCAGAGACACTGGAGCTGTGAGAACACACAGGAATCCACTTGCCTTCAAACTACCCTTCCTGAACACCACGGAAAGGCTGCCTGGGGGGCAACTACACTTGGGGTTCTGACACTCTCTCCTGCTTTTCTGATATCTGTCCTCATAGCAATTCCTGCCCACGTATTCAGTGAACAGCGGACTGTAAAATCAGCTCCACTACTCATGATTCTTAATTTTGACAGTAATACCTGTTGCGGTGGTGCTTTGATGTATCTGAAGTCAAGAGGGACAGTCCCACAATCACCACTAGCCAAACACAATCGGTGGTTTGTCTCCCCTCCCCCAACCCTTCCAAAGTCAGAAGTCACCTATTCCTTCCACTGCCACCTAGTGACAACAGCCTTAGGGGGAAGAAATTAACCAAAATTCCAAAAGAAGGCTTGCAATTTTTTTTCTAATGTGTTATTTCTACTAAAATTTAAAAACCACTTAACTCTGAAAAAAAATCAAAAGAACCTCCATGTAAGGAATTGGTCTTCCCTTTCAAAATCTTAAAAACAGTATGGTAAGAGAAAGGAGACAAATACAGGGAAGGTTTAGATGGGGTTGGTGGGGATGGGAGGGTAGGGTACAGGAGGGATAAACAGCACTGAAGATATTAAGAAAGAAAGCTTTATGGAAGATTATAGTATTTGCCCGGGGTTCTCTAGAGGAACAAAACTGATAAGACGGTACCTATCATATCAGTGAATTAACTTATTAGAGTGGCTTACAGGTTGTAGTACAACTATTTCAACAATGGCTGTCTCCTGACAGAAAGTCTAAGTATTCAATAGCTGTTAGGTCCAGGAGACTGGACATCTCAGATGGTCTTCAGTATACCCTGGAATTCTGATGATGTAGGGTGTAATACCAGTGAAGGGATGGACTTGCCAGCAAGACAGGACAAACAGGTAATGAACAAGAGCTCTTTCCATGTTCTTTAAATAGACTGCCACCAGAAAGTATGGCCCAGATTTAGGGTAGGTATTGAATGTTCACCTTGAATGATCCAATCAAGAAAAATCCCACACAATTATAACCAGCAGCTTGGGTTTTGGCTAACACCTCATATAGTCAAGTTGACAAAGCCATCACATCTACTATATTATGACTGTGTGTGTGTGTGTGTGTGTGTGTGTGTGTGTGTGTGTGTTTTGTTGGAGTTATGCTTCATAAATTTTTTCCATTAACATTTTCTACCTGGTTTTATTTTTAATCAATTGAAATTTCACATGTAATCAAGTGTGATTTTTCTGGCCTTCTGGAACAGCTAGAAGATCTGCTTTGGTCTGTGTGACAATTCTAATCTCTCGGCATTCTTGGGATTGACATACTTTGTTCTTTTCATTGAGAATGGTCAGACTTTCACAGCTTTCACATGCCAAATTATTTTCGACTGTGTCCTGGACACTATAATACTGCATGGCCTCTGGTCTTGTTAAATTCATTTGAAGGATTGTTTTAGCAAGTAACTAACCTGGTTTGACTCAGACAAACTCATTCTTGAGTTCCTGTGATTGGTAGTGACAATCACACTTTGATTTTTCCAAGCCTTTGCTAGATTTGTTTGCATCTGTATTGTTCATGAATCTGAGACTTGAGGGTTCAAGCACAGAATTAAGGAGAATTCTTTAAAAAAATTTTTTTATTTTTTTATGTGTATGATGTTCAGCCTACACAGACATCTGTTCACCACGTGTGTGACCATCTGGATGCCCTGGACTTGGGAGTTACAGATTGTTTGAGCTGCTCCCTGGCTGCTGGGAACTGGCCCTGGGTCCCCTGGAAGAGCAGTCAGTGCTCTTCCACTGAGACACCTTTCAGTCTGCAGTGTTCTTTCTCAGCTTTGGGATTTTCTTCTCCCTCTCACTTTAATCTTCAGGGAGTCCTTTACCTGGACAGAGAGACCACTTGTTGTTGTTATTTGTGTGGCTTCTTTAAAACTTATCTTTGCTGGCCATGTCATAGTCACCACAGCGCCCACCTGGCCTTGAGGCAAGTACTCAAGAAAGGTGCCAGCAGTGCTACATTTCTCAGCTAGGAAAGCTCTTTCTCCATTTATGTACCAAACTGGATGGCTTTATGTCAACTCTACACAAGCTAGTGTTCTGCCTGGTTCTCGAGACCCCAAAGACCACCTGGGAGCCAACTCCAATGTAAATGCATGACGGTTGTTTATTCAAGCTCAGAGCTTGGACTCTCAACACTCACTGACACAGCAGTTCGAGTTGAGAGTCCCCAGACCCTAAAGTACAGAGTTTATATAGAGACTCAGACAAAGAAGCAGGTTCTTTACCATATGATTGGATGACATTTGGGTAGCTAGTCATGTCTATTTCTGATTGGCTCGTTGTTACTGACTAACCAGCTGTGGTCAGCTTGATCATCAGAAAGTTTGTTTAGACTTTCTGGGTGTTTTCTCAGAGTGAGCTGTCTGGTGATAATGAGGGAACACCCCTGAATACAAGGTCGGGTAAATTTTGTTGTTCTGGAACTGAAGGTCAGCTCTGAGTCAAACTTAATAGAAAATGGAATCTTTTTTTTTTTTTTTGAAGATGGATTCAGTCAGGCTCCACAGTAGTCATCAGAGAGGAAGGAACCTCAGTTGAGGAAATGCCTCCATGAGATCCAGCTGTAGAGCATTTTTTCAATTAGTGATCAAGGAGGGAGGGCCCAGCTCATTGTGGGTGGTGCCATCCCTGGGCTGGTGGTCCTGGGTTCTGTAAGAAAGCAGGCTGAGGAAGCCATGAGGAGCTAGCCAGTAAGCAGCACCCCTCCATGGGCTCTGTATCAGCTCCTGCCTCCAGGTTCCAGCTCTGCTTGAGTTCCTGTCCTTACTTCCTCCGGTGATGGACTATGATCTGCAAGTGAGCGAAGTAAACCTTTTCCTACTCAACTTGCTTTTTGGCCATGGTGTTTCATCACAGCAATAGAAACCCTCAAACAGATTCCTTTCATGACCCATTTTTTAAAAATTATTTTTTTATTTTTTTTTTAAAGATTTATTTATTATGTATACAGTGTTCTGTCTGCAGGTATATCTGCAGGCCAGAAGAGGGCACCAGATTTCATTATGGATGGTTGTGAGCCACCATGTGGTTGCTGGGAATTGAACTCATGACCTCTGGAAGAGCAGCCAGTGCTCTTAACCACTGAGCCATCTCTATGAGTGTGTACTACATGGGTTCCTGGTGTCCAAAGAGGTAAAAAGAATACATCTGATCTACTGGAATTATAATTGCAGAAAGGTTGTGAGCCACTTTGGGTGCTGGGAGTTGAACCTGGGTCCTCTGGAAGAGCGGCTAGTGCTCTTTATCACTGAGCTATCTCTCCAGCCCCTCATGATTCACTATTCATTCAAGGATTCTCTAATAGTTTCTTTCCATATTTTATACACAGGTTTTGGTTGTGGCAAATGTTAGAAACCAGGCACACTCCCAGCCTGACCTCACGGACTCAACACCACAAGCTACATAATTGCTAGTTACCAACCCTTTAAAGGGTCCTTGCCATCCTAGATCTCTCTCTCTCTCTCTCATGCCCTCAAAAGGAAAGGAGAAGGCCTTTTGTTCCCTTCCTCTCCAACAAATCTCTTGCGTGAGATCTGTTGGATAGTGTGATCCTTGCAGCCTACCTTAGCCTGGACCCGGCAAGGTATTTTGTCGCTAAATCATAACAGCAAATAGAAGGTTTGAATAGTAGTTGGCTTCTGGGATGTGGTGGTACCAGACTCTGCCTGGCTTTTTAATTACATTTTTGACACTTTAGGGCATTTTGGTCTAGATAAGCTCCATTCTCTGTCTCAGGATCTTAACCTGTGAAAATAGTGGTATCAATCTCATCTTTAATCTCTGGCATCATTTTCAAGGGATAAGATATGATGGGCATCAGGCACTAATAATTTATTAATAAACATTAATGGTTATTTCTGTTCACACTTCCATAAAACTCAACACTGGGTTAAGATTACTGGTATGAAAAATTAGGACTTAAAATACTTGCAGGTTTTGACATCGTAGCTAGCAAGAAATTGATTGCTGACAGAAAGAAAAAAAAAGTAGCAATATTTTAGTAAGTGAATACTCTATGCTGATTTTTCAGGCTTCAATGATTTCATGGAAGGCTTTGACAAGTGGCATGGATGGCATTAATCAAGATGGGAAGTCTTGTAGGTGCCTCACAAACCACCACACTGAAGAATGAGGAACACTGGTTTCCCAGTGAAATGACCCACTGTCCCTTGATTCTTGAGTAAATTCTGTTGGTGTGTGTTGGGGGAGGGGTGGGGTGCTGGTCTGAATAAAAACAGCCCCATAGGCTCATAAATTTGAATGCCAGGTCACCACCAGGGAGTAGCACTATTAAGAGTGTGTCACTAGGTCACGGCTTTGAGGATTCACATCTCTCTCTTTCTGCTGTCTGCTGATCCAGATGTAGAACTCTCAGGTCTCTCTCCAGCACCATGTCTGCCTGCTGCCATGCTTCCCACTATGATGATAATGGACTAAACTACTGAACTGTAAGTGAGCCCAAGTTAAACGCTTTCCTCTGAAAGACCCCTGAAATGGGGACACCGCCCCTGGGGCCCAGCGTC
>CAJQZJ010033130.1:1392485-1408864 GCA_907164525.1 Lophiomys imhausi
GCTTTCAGTCATCTCCCGAGTATTTCTGAGTAGTATGAAAATGGAAAGGCGAGCAGCTATGTACTCTGATTAAAATACAGAACCATCAGAGTTGGGGATATGCTCACAACCATAGTGGTGTTTAGAAAAATAATTAACAATGAAGGAAAAACAAACTGTCAAATTAGAGGATATCTCTAACAGCTGTGTAAGTTACTGCGTCCCACCACTGTCTTGGTTTGCTTTCTGTCACTGTGATAAAAGTCTAACCGGAAACAACTTGGGGAGGAAAGGGTTTGTTTGGGTTACAGGTCACAGTCCACCACTGAGGAAAGCCAAGGTAGGAACTCAAGCAGAAGCAGAGGCAGGAACAGTGGAGGAACGGTGCTCACTGGCTTTCTTTCTTTCTCTCTCTCTCTCTTTTTTCTTTATTTATTTTTATGTTTATTTATTACTTCCAAATTACATCTCCAACACAGTCCTCTCCCTCCACCCCTCCAGGTCCCACACTCCCACCCTCTCCTCCTTCTCCCAGAACTCATAATTCTTTTATTTTGAATAATTAAGCCACAATTATGAAAATTATAAGGCACAACATATATTCCCAATGTCCAGTCCACACATAACTGGCAACTGACATCAATACTCTTATTATCCATCTATGTCCATGAGTTTAAAGTTCTATAACTACCTCAATTTCCATCCTACTTTGCATTACCAACTTAAAAACATCTTCTTAGACCTAGAACATCCTTTTAATTCCTAAATAACTTGAAATTTAACTGTGAGACTCTAATTATGTAGTCTTCAACCACATCAAAGACCTGAGAAGGATAAATATATCTGATTAAACAGGAAAGGGGGAACTGTTGAGGGGAAAAAGATATACCTTAAACTTATAAAAAAAAGAAAAGGAAGGGGATGGGTGGGTTGAGGCGGAAGAGGGTGGGAGGATGGGACTAGAGGGGGGAGTAGGGAGGGGATTGCGATTGAGATGTAACTTGAAGAAATAAAAAATAAAGTTAAAAAAAAACAGGAAGTACAGAGCCAGAAGATTCCAAAACTAAGAAATGACAGACAACTGGCTGCTTGGACTGTCCCCAATTTCTCTCTGAACATTAGAGCATCTATCTTCAGTCTTTTGGCCCCGTTTCTCTGACAGACATCAACTGTAAAGCAGGAATTACGAAGGACTTGCCTACCCTGTCTTGGCAGAGCTAGGCTGTCCACTTATCTCCTTCCAAGTTTTGTCCTTTTCGGGCAGCATTCTATCTACAGTTGAAGCAAGGGATTCTTCTTGCCCAGCGGCAAGCTTGCCACTAGTACAACCATCTCCAAATAGAGATTCTTCGATGCTCATCCTCTACTTGGAGTAGAGTAGGGGGTACTGTCAGGAGCTGACATGTCTCAATATGAAAAAGTCTTAAGCTAAGAAAACTTCCTTGAATGCCATATTCTACAGACCTCTTGAGGTTTTTGAAGACCACCTATCTATCTCTGTTTATTTGTCAGCCACTTTCTTAACACAACCCAGGACCATCTGTCTGTCCAGTGGTGGCAATGCCCACAGTGGGATGGGCCCTCCCACACCAGTTATTAATCAAGGAAATGCCCCACAAACAAGCCCATGGGCCAATCAGATGAAGAAAAATCCCTCAGTTGAGGTTCTTTCTTACAAGTAATTCTAGTTTGTGTCAAGCTGACAAAAAAAACTAACCAGCACAGCCATTAACCCCTTGTAATATACGTAATGACAGGCACAGTAAAGGAGTATGGAAGTATTCACTTACCGACCTATGTTTGTGGAAGGAGACTTACCCTGTCTGATGCATAGACAGCATCAAATAGTCCCAGAATTGTGACGGAGATTCCCACAGCTGGGCCATTTACTACTGCAACCAGAGGCTTAGGGAAGTCTATAAAGCTGTTTACAAATTCCCTACAGAAATGGAAATTAGGAAAGCACTAAATATTTCAAAGTAGCACTACTTAACAATAGAAAAGATTATATAAATTAAAACTGACACCACCCTAAAGGATCACCTCCCCAGCCTAAACCAAGATCCTTGTATATGGGGCCTAATGGAAGGTTAGACCATGATTCCTATAAGCTGAGCTTGTCACGCTGTTTTCTGGGCAGTGAGTTCAGGACTGCGGGCCAGCTGTGACCTGAGGGATCATGGTGGGAGACTGGGTGCATGACCCCATATTACAGCACAGAGAACTGAGAGACTCAGCAGAACTGGGAAGTTAACCCTCAAACCTCCTTCAACACCGCCCCAGACTCCTTCCAGTGCATGGCCAGCATTCACAGGCACTGTCTATTCACCCTGTGCATGAGGACTCAGACTCCCTCTGCCTGTCTTGCCTTACACTTTCCAGTCTGTCTCATGTGGAGGGCAGGGTGAAGAAGGGGAATCTGATGGGTAATCACAATCCAGTGCACCAGCACAGACAAGGGGGCATTTTACTAATGGGTTAAGAATTGAGCCCTCTCGTGGGGCTGAGGAGATGACTCATCACTTAAAATATCTGCCAATCAAGTATGAGGACTGGATCCCCAGGATCCCCATAAACTCTGGGTGAGTGTGGAGACCTGCTTATAATTCTGGCCTCAGAAGGTGGAGATGGGAACCTAGAGCAAGCTGGATGGCAAGGCTAGCCATGTAGTTGAGCTCTGGGTTTGAGAGAACTTGTGTCAGTGAATATAGTGAAAGAGTGTGCTGCCTGGCCTTATGCCAACCTGACACAAGCTGGAGTCAAGAAAGACTCTCAGTTGAGAAAATGCTTCCATAATATCGGGCTATAGGCAAGCCTGCAGTGCATTTTCTTAATTAGTGATTGATGTAGGGGGCCAAGCCTATTGTAGGTGGTGCCATCTGGGCTGGTGGTCCCAGATGCTAAAAGAAAACAGGCTGAGCAAGCCAAGAGGGAACAAGCCAGTAGGCAGTTCCTGTCCACTGTCTCTGGATTGGCTCCTGACTTCAGGTTCTTGTGCTTCTTTCCTTTGATGATGGACTGTGATGTGGAGACATTGTAGGAGGAATAAACCCTTCCCTTCCCAAGTGGTTTTTTTTTGGTCCTAACTATGACAAAAACCAATGAAGATTTCTGACATCAACCTTAGAGTCCACATGCACACACATTCACACACATGTACATACATGGACTTGTACCCACACACATGCACACCACAAGCAGACAAATGAAAGTGGGGAAAAAGGATTAACCCTCTAGGATCAGACAAATGTCACTCTTACCTCAATACCACAGCACCTTTGTCGGCTGCCTCCTCCATTCCACCAGTGGCACTGGTGAAGTTAGTTAGGTCATTCCCACTGCTGTAGTAGTCGCCACTTCCTGTGAACAGTGCGGTCAACAGAGCCATGAGCCCTTCATCTATCTACTCACTCTAGAGCCTCATGTACACACTAGGCATTGGTGTGTACGACATGGGTGTTAGAGAGATGGAACAGGGCTGGTCTATCGGGGAGTTTGGGGCACCTGGGAATATTCCAGATGGTCTTTCTAGCCTGTCATCCCAGCTGCCCCAATGAAGTTACTTTCAGACTCCATCAACAGAGTACAACTTCTGTCCAATACAACAAGACTTGTGTAACTGAACTGAACAATACGCGTGTCACTGATTTTGCTAAGCGATGCTATATAGGACATCCATATTTTTGCATGTATCAAGCATTTGTTCCTTTTCATTGCCAGGCAGAATTCTACAGATAGTTAAGTCAACCTGGTTTTGGACAGATGAGTTGTTTTCTGTGTGGCTCTTGAGAATCACATCATGAACTTTACTTTATAAGTCAGGTTTTGGCTTCTGCTTATCAGAAGTACTTATCAAAGAGTGGTTATACCACGTCCATGATAACATGGTATAATTTATAAATCATTTATAAATATTTATAAAGCTGAAGCACTGGGAAGACCTTCAGGCAATATTGTTCAGTTCCCAACTGAGTGACTATAAAATAGAGATTCAGTAAATCTGAAAATGGTCTTACCTGTGAAAACAGTTATGACTGAGTTATCCGTGCTGGCATTTTTAAGTGCAAGTATAATATCCTGATACATCTACGTGAATGGAAAGATAGGGGAAAAAACAATGAAAAGGAGACCCACCATCCAGTGCGCTGAGCCCCTGTAGCAGCCTGCAAATCTCCCAACACAGTGCCAAAGTAATTTTTTTTAACTTATTTTAGTGTTTTTGCCTTGTGTATGTTTGTGTACTGTGTAGTATCTGGTTCTTTTGGAGGTAAGAAGTGGGTGACAGATCCCCTGTAACTGAGGGTACAGATGATTGGAAACTACGCTGTGGGTGCTGGGACACAAACCCAAGGCCTCCTCTGCAAGAGCAGGTAGTGTACTTTAGCACTGAGCCGTTTCTTAAGCTCCAGTGATTCTATTTTGATGACCAAAAAAGAGGCTGCCTGAGAGCCTTTCTATTCACCTGATGACTCCTGGGTGCACATGATGAACAGGTGCTGTGACTTGTACCAAATAACCACTTTGTTCCAAAAGTCAAAAAGAGAGGCACAGTCCTTTAGCTGTGTGGCTGGACAGTTTCTGTGATCCAACAGGGATGGGGTGAGGGAAGGGCATGGAGCAGCACACAGCTTGCTAGAACTGTTAAGGTTGCCTACAGCAGGTGAGAGGAAAGGTGGCTGAGAAAACTGTCCCTGCAAAAGCATTTCATTCCTGGCTTCAGGAAAGGGTTAAGTGCCCTGGGCAGTCTGGGAAGTAACAACTACTGTCAGAGGCTGGATTCCTGAGACACTGTGCTGGGAAACAAGGCCACTGTCCTCTGAACATTTCTGAAAATCCTGCTATAGTTTTAGTTCATTTTCAAAATTGGTATAGAATTTACTTTAACAAGATTCAAGGTAAGAAAGAGTGATGATGGGTGTAGGTATTTATAAAGACACTGGAAAAGTTGATGGGGGTGGGTATTTATAAAGACACTGGAAAAGTAAAACATGTATTTTATATGAATAATGATGTGACTGTTTCCCTCAAGGCAGGGGATGGGAAGCACCTCCTGAGAATTACATAAGAAACACAGCAGCCAAGGTGATAGGCTAGAACCAGGGCCAGGAAAGAGATGCATCAATTTAGATTCTTCTGCTTACAGCTATGAGGACTTACCAAGTTATTTTTTAACCTGCTGGACTATTTTGTTAAATAATGGTGACAGGGTCCTCTGTGCAGGGAGTCCTGACTCTTGTTGCTACAATGTATAGCTGTAAGTATCATGCTTACATAGAAGCATCTCAGGGCAAACAGACACAAAGTTCTCAGAATTAAGTGCCTTATCAGTTGGAAGGCACATGAGCAACTTTACAAGATTCTTAAGGTTGTGCTCGCTTCGGCAGCACATATACTAAAATTGGAACGATACAGAGAAGATTAGCATGGCCCCTGCACAAGGATGACACGCAAATTCGTGAAGCGTTCCATAAAAAAAAAAAAAAAAGATTCTTAAGGTTTCAAATTAACATGCTGTTGCACACTGAAGATGGCAGCCCTGACCCCAGTTCATCCTCAAGTATCTGATAAACTCCCTTTATCATCAAGGAAGAGGGTCTCAGGTGATTAACTTATTTTCAGCATAGTTCAAGGGGAAATTCAAAGCTGATGCGTGTGAGGCGGCTCATTCAAACAGGACTATTACTGCTAGGCTGAAGATAAAGTCTCTCTCTACTTCCCTCCCCTTGTACAAAATAAGAAACCAGAAGTATGGAAATGACTCAGGATTTATGCTCCCCTCGGGGTCTCTGGGCATCTCCTATCAAAGGTGTTTCACTTAGATTGATTTAACTGGTTTGTGCTTCCATTCATAGCAAAGCTTCATTGCCTTCTGAATATGTAGAACCTACTGGAAACTTGTAAGTTCTAAACAATGCCCAACACTCTGCTGAATGAAGGCAAATACTCTAATCTTCTTCCAAAAAACTGGAAATAATGCTGAAATTCCAAGTGAAAGAAACAGAAGAAAAGAGAAGTGTGTCCACACCCTGGGCAGGAGCATCACCTGGAAGGTTATAGCATTCTTTTTGGTGGGCCGATTAAACATGATCTTCGTGATGCCATCTTCAGAGGTTACCATGATGCCTTTGGACTCTTGGACTTTCTCATCAGCTCCACGCTTTCCCTGGCTAGAGGTTTCAGACAAGGGACTCAAACTGGATACGAGATCCACATAGTTCTGCCTGGCAGTTTCCTGAAGAGTAGATGAGAAAGACCTTCAGCCTTTATATTAAGCAATTTGGGAAACATACTATGCTAATGAACACCACTATGCAATAAAGAGTAGAGGCTTTGATTCAACAATGACAAATCAAAATTTCAGAGGAAGCAGGAGAGGTGACCCACATATTTAATTCCAGCCACTAGGAGGCTGAGGCAGGAGGATTGTTGAGTTCAAGGCCATTTAGGCTGCAATGGTGAGGGGGGGAAATAATAAAAAAATTTCAAAGGCTCATTGATAAAGATTTTCCAGAAAAAATAAAAATCTTCTAGTGATGTCTAGTCAATTAGTGTCATCTAGTTAGTAACAGTAAACAAGCTTACCTTTGGCAGGCTGCCCAGGGCACTCCATGCATCCCACTTGGCTTTATTGACAAAGTCAAACACACCTGGCTTAGGCATGTTACAGGGCCCTTCCGTGGCCTGGGAAGAGCACAGGGGCAATTAATATGCGACACATAAGAGAAAGCCTTTGAGAGAGTGGCTCTAAAAAGCTAAGGTTCAATAATTTTGAATGTGCAATCACAGCTTTCACAGGAAGGGAAAATACTGAGCAAATTTTTAAAAGCTGCAAAACATTTGGAAGTCCACACTTCATTCTGAAGTCCCATCCATGGGGACAGAACCAGAAATTTAGTGGTAAACTCTTGGTAACTGGTCAACAGGGCTGTAGCTGCTGCAGGAAGGTATGGGCTCTTACAGTTCTGGTCCTCAGGAAGTTCATGCATGTGAGGGCCACTCCAGGAAATACAAAGAAAACTAGTTTTGTTAGAGGGTAGGTGGAGTGGGTATCTGGAGATGAATAAAATACCTCATTCGGCTACTTTTCAGAAGTGATTTTAAACAATTTAAAATTTCTAAATTTTGTAACAGAGCTAGTTAACAAAGGACAGAGGAGGCTCTGACTCCACATAGTAACTTCACCCGTGGAGTCAGCCATCTGGGAAGCTACAGGGTACCCAGTTTACAAAAGGCTGCTCTTCCCTCTGCCACCAGGAACCTAAGGACTCGCTGGAGACTGACAAACAGAGGTTCTGTTTGTTCCTAGTCCTTGCATTTCTCCATCCTAACTGCTGGCTGCTAACTACCAGCAAACTGTAAAGCTTAGGGCAGGGCAGTTTCTAAGATCACTTCAGTTCAAATCCACTAGAAATACCCTGCAAGCTGTAGTATTCATGGTTATAGTTCCTCCAGGTGGGGAGGGTGGGAGGGCAGGTGTGGGTGGGTGGGCAGGTGTGGGTGGGTTGGGGGGAGGGATAAAGACTTAAATAACCCCCAGGGCAAAAGCTCACAAGATCGAGCTCAGAAAGAAGCCAGTGTTGATACTTCTATTGTTCCCAAGAGTTACAAAGGGGAGACACTCCACTCTGATGACTCTGATGGCTATGTGACAATACATGGAGAACTGCCAATGAAGATGATTTCATTGGTGTCCAGTCTTTGCCAAAGCCTTAACCCATAGCTGAACCTGTCTACTCCAAGGCCACCCTGTACCTTCAATCCACTGCTAGACTCTCCAAGCAAACAAAGATACTTGTACCAGGCATGACAGACAGTTCATGGGGCTAGAGAACACCTTCTAGTAGCTGAGGACAAAGTCTTTTTGGACAAATAAAATTCTTGAATATACACACCTGTTTTCTTAGAATGTCTATTGCTGTGATAATATACCATGACCAGAGCAACTTTGGAAGGACAGGGTTTATTTCAGCTTACAACACTCAGGTCTCAACTCCATCAGTCATAAAATTCAGGGCAGAAAATGAAGACAGGGACTAGAGAAGGGAACTGAAGCAGAAGTGGCCGTGTGTGGGGGGGGGGGGGGATATGCTGCCTACTGGCTGGGTCAGCCTGTTTTCTTATATATTCCAAATCAATAATTAATCAAGAAAACGCGCCGGGCGGTGGTGGCGCACGCCTTTAATCCCAGCACTCGGGAGGCAGAGGCAGGCGGATCTCTGTGAGTTCGAGGCCAGCCTGGTCTACAAAGCGAGTCCAGGACAGCCAGAGCTACACAGAGAAACCCTGTCTTGAAAAAGAAAAAAAAAAAAAAAAGAAAACGCCCAGTAGACTTGCCTACAAGCCAGTCTTATTGAGGCATTTTTTAAAATTGAGAGTCCCCTTGCCAAATGACTGTAGCTTATGCTAAATTAACAAAACAGAGCAAAGCGAAACAGGACACCCACAATAAAGAAACGCTCATGCTCATTACCTAGTAGAAATGATAAAAACAATAAATGATAACACAGGAGTCCAGGCTGGCAGACATATGAGTGAAGTCTTTGCCGTTACAATCTTTAGTTCCTCAATGGTTATAAAAATTTTCAAAAACTAACAAATATATGAGTTATAGTATCCAATTAATTGGTTGAACAGTTATTAAATTTAAATTTATGTCTTCACCTATTTTTATCTCTTTTGTTTTAATTAATTTCAAACACCACACTATTCATCCTTAAATGTTAACTATCCATTTCCCCAGAACACCAACACTGTACTATGTAATCATGGCACAATTAACAACAACCAGGACACATCTAAATTGTAATTGACTGGGTTGATAAGACTCAGTCTGTATTTAAATTTCCCCAGTTAACCCAAAACACCTTTTCAGTGACTTAGTCTCATGGGGAAGGACCTAATAGGGGCCACACTTATGAATATGTATCTTTCAAAACTCCTTATTCTGGAGAGAAGCAGAGTGCTTTGATTACATATCAAGGCTTAATATAGAAAGCCAGACAAAACAAAGCCTGCGTACACACACCCCAAAGAGGAATCGGCCATGCAACCCTGCCTGTCAGAACCTATTCAAGCTGCCTGTTAGCAACATATCGACTTCTGGAATCATTTGTTCACAACGCGTTTAAGCAACATGAGACCCCAGGCTGTTACCTGCTTATACAGTGCATAGAGTTTTAGCTTCATTTCGTTTCCCGGGTCGTCCTTCAAGAGTTTCACTTGGTTCAATGCATTTTCAAAGTCCTCCTGACTGGCTCTCATCGTGGATATGTCCAGGTGCACTTGAGACACTGGAAACCTAAAGACCTGCAGGAGACTACAAATAGTGGTTTCTAATTGTTCCTAGCCCTTCATTTCTGCAGCAGGATTACTGACTGGTCCCAGCCCCTATTGATCAGAATGGCATGCTTATCTATGACAATTTCCCTAAGTAAGCAACTTCCCAAAGACTGTAGATCAAACTTACTCAAATGAAGTGTTAAGTTTTGCCTTCTGGGCTACTCACTCATGCCACCGCTTTACTGCAAGCACCAAGTTCCAGGCTTTGCCCCGGATGCGCAGATTCTTTGGGCTATTATATATGGGTCACTATATCCAGCCTCTTCTCTCAACAGAGTGAACCGACTGCTTGAAACTCACGCTGGTGATAACGGATCCAGTGTCTGTGGCGCTCAGCTAACTAGCAATCTTGGACAAAGTGTGACCTTAGCAAAGGCCCTGCGTGCCCTAGGAAGTTCCGGGCTGGGCCTGCGAGCCTGGAAGCCGCGGAGACCCGAGCTCGCAACTCTCCCTGGTGGGCGGAGGCGACCGGAGCGCGTCCATCCTTACCCTTCGGGACTCAGCGGAGGAAAGACACCCGAGGTCACTCTTTCTCTTGCTGGGAAACCGCCAAAGGAATATCCTTCTGTCTTGCTAGCCAGACCAGATGACAGAGCGGGCGGCTCCGCGGGCGGGCGACAAACCCGCTGGCGACTTTGGGCCGGACAGCCGAGGCTGTAAGCTTACCTCGGACACCAGCACCGCACCCGACTCCAGGTCACCGCCGCCATGGCTAAATGCTGAGGTTAAACTAAGCCCTGAGGCTTAGGCCCAGCTAAAACTGGGAGGCTAGACCAGGAGGGGGCGGAGCCAGACGTGAGCTCCGGGCGTAGGCGGAGCCAGGGCTCAAGGGCAGATCCAGGATGTGAGCTCGAGCTGTAAGAGGACCCCGGGATAAAAAGGCGGGCGGAGCAGAGCCTGGATGAGAGCCCGGGGCAGGGGCGTGACTAGAGGCTCCTTCAAAGTTGAGAATGGGGAGGAGCCCAGAATCCTTGGACCAGCTCCAACTCGTTACAGAGGTGACTGGCACAAGACCTGGCAAAGAGGACCAGTGTATGGAGGAGGATCACTGGGCTCTGGGAAGTTTAATTGGAGAGCTTAAGTATATTCGTTTAGAAACCCGACCATTTCTCAGCATACTCAGGAGCACTTTCCTGCGCACGCTCAGTTTAAGGTCATGGAACGTATGTTTTTAATCCATAATTAATCTTTTAATTCATATAAGAATAAATATTCTTATATGATGTTATATGATGTTCCTGGAGATGTTTATCTTGGACAATTAAGTTGTACATGAAAGAACACTATATACGCTGCATGTAGGCGTTTGCCCCTGAAGGGATCTGTCTTGCTTAGCAACTCAGGGTGTTATGCCAAGTCCTGGAAGCACAGTTGTCTGGCTGGAGATTGGGGTGGGGATGAGGCCACTTCTCAATGAGAGGGAATCACTGTGAGTTGGGCAACCCTCCGTTTGAGCTTGAGGATCGCTGTGCCCATGCTAAGGAGTTTGGATTCTGTGCTAAAAAGTACTAGGGAGTCAAGAAGGAGTTAATTGGTGGGACTAGAGAGTTGACACAGTTGTTTGAGAACACTTGTTGCTCTTGCAGAGGACCCGGGTTTGGTTCCTCTGAATCTCCATGGTGGCTCATAACCACTCGTAACTCCAGTTCCAGGGGAACAGACCCCATCTTCTGACTTTTGCAGGCACAAACACAGATAGTGTGCAAACATACAGGTATGCAAAACCAATCACACATAAAATAAACAAAGAGATGAAGTTAAATAAAAAAGTTAAGCAAATACATTTAAAATAAGATCCAATTGGCATGCTTTTGACATAGCTCACGGTGCAGTCAAAGATGCCCAGCACATCCCCTGGGGGCTTTGTTTCTAGACTAGAGTAAGAATGGCAGAATCCTCCTCAAGACCTCAGCCAGCACTCTGTTCTTCACTCTGTTGTTGGACCAGGGCCTCCTTCCTGGTTCTTATGAAGACCTTGGGGGAGGAGGTGCCTAGCTCAATTACATCCTACCTTGGAGGTCTGATTGCAGGTGACCAGTGCTGCTTAAGAAGGGATTTGATACAGAGTCCCAGGCCTGGTGGTCACAAGAGCCTAGGAAATGTTTCCAGTGACACTGAATCTTAGGGCTTGTACTTCACGGTATATGCTCAGTATTTTGAGAGATGTTCCTTGAGATGGTGGCATGGAACTTACAATTGATGAACCTGTCAGCCATAGTGATTGTTTTTACTTACGATGTTAAAATCAGATCATGTTATTGTTATGGCATATAAAATTCCACCACATAGAGTTGTCAGGGTTAATTTTAATAATGTGCAATCAAACAGTGAAAGCTGGGATCTGAAGGAAGCCTGAGTTCCCTCTGTCTTACTGCTGGCTTCCCTCTGTAGATTTGTTGTCCTTTAATAACTGTTTCTTGGCTTTGCCTGCCAACACCCCTTGTCTCTGTTCAGTCTTTCTTCAGGCCTCACTGTTTCTGAATTGCTGTTACTGGACCAGCACTGACTGGGTTTGCTCTAATTCCCATCTCTCCAGTCCACTTTCTTCCTGCTCTCTGGCTGATCTCCCTGCATTGTAAATCTGACTGCTGTGGTCTGAACTATACCCCAGAGTCCGTGTTTGGAGAACTTCATCTCCCCACTCCTGACTTGATGGCATTTGGAGGTAGGGCCTTTGAGGGTTAGGATTAGACATTAACATTAATGAGCAGCTTGTCAGCCCTGGCCAGTTGCCAGAACCTTGACGATTGGACTTCCCAGCTTCCAGAATGCTGGGCTGGCTCTGTTGTCTGTAAGTTATCCAGTGGGTGGCTTTTGGTTGTAGAGACATAAAATGGACCAGGATACTGACATGACTCACAATGTTCTCTTAATTTTTTCTCTGTCACTGGAATTTTGTGTGGGTCCCTTTGCCTAATAAGTAAACTCAAACTTCTTAGTGTAACACTAACACATTATGAGATTTGGCCCATAATGTCTAATCATCTCTCATGCTTCCACTTTCTACTTCATCCATTCACTCATTTATTTATTTATCATGTTAGGTTTTTTTTTGAGACAGTCTCACTGTGTACCACAGACTGGTTTAAAACAGGTGCTGATGCTCCTGCCTCTGCCTCTTGAGTTCTAGGATTATAGGCTAAGGATGACCTTGAACTTCTGATCCTCCTGCCTTCACTTTCCAAAATGCTGGGATGATTTGCAGCACTGAAGACTGATTCCAGAGAAGAACTGTACCAAGTGAGCCACATCCCCAGACAGTGTGTGTGTCTGTGTTTTGTTTTAAGGCAGTCTTACTATGTAGCCTGGGCTGGCCTCACAACATTCTTGTGCCTTAGTCCCACCAATCTTAAGAGTTACAGGTGTGCACCTGAAGGGAATGAAAATTATTAAAAGACCCCCTAAGTCGGCAGTAGAGCCAGGCTAGCCGCAAGGTGATTCCCGGAACTTAGCTGACCATGAAAAGGGTAGAACCAAATGTAGGTCATGGGTCACAGGCCCCAGGGTTTCAGGAACTGGCTGACCACAAAGTAGATAACAAAACAAGATTAGATTCATTCCTGAGAAAAACAGATGTAGGATGTTTCCCGCTGACTAACTAATGGGCTGGTACATTCCACCTGTATTTCTCCTCCCCCTTGGGTTGTGGTAAACAATGGGCTGGGCTGGTACTTCCCACCTGTAATTTCCCCCACCCCCTTAATCTGTGGTGCTCCCCTATAAAATACTCTACTCTCCCCCAAATCGTGGTCACGGCTCCTACCCCTGCATGGGATACGAGTGGCGCCCTCAGTGCACTGAGCCCCCCTTCCCTGTCTCCCTTCCCCCCTGCCCCCCCAAATAAACCTCTTGCGATTGCATCAAGATGGTCTCTTGTGAGTTTTGGGGCAGCCATGATATCCTGAGTGTCGGGTGAGGAACTTCCCTCCCCCGGGTCTTTCACACCAGGCCCAAATTACTCTTTCTTTTGTCTTCTCTAACTCCTTTCCCCTGTTCTTCCTCCTCTCTGCTCCCTGTCAATGCAGGGGCTTGCCAGTAGCCCAGGTTGGGGTCTGAATCAGGATTGTTCAGTCTTTATGGCATTACAGTTATATGCAATTGGCTTTTCTTTTGCTTCATCTTTTAATATCGCTGTCTCCCCAGGATGCTCTAAAGTCTAAAGACATCACTCTGTAGTGATCCCTTCCCTTCTCATCTCATATAGATTCAGCTGCAGAAAATGAATGTGTCTTTAACACTAGTCTGCAGAGGTCAAGAACTAATTGGTTTTGATGAGCAACAAGAGAAAACAGAGAAGAGAGTTATTGGGAGGAAGACTTCCCCTGCTTGTGGAAGGGCTCTTGTTCATTACCTTACTGTAATCCCTGTGTGCCTCATACTCCCCTTTTGTGCCCTTAAGCCACTGAAGATGGAGCTCTGAGACAGGAAAGAAGTCTTCTGTTTTCCTCAGGGCCTGTCACCAGAAACAGGAAATTGAACCTGCTTCAGATACCTGGGCAGCCTGACAATCATCCTCAAGGAGGCAGGGCTTGTTCATCTACTTGAGAGACAGAGGAGTTCCTTCACTGGGGGCCACTTATTGGAGACAGAAGAGTCTCCCCAGACTCATTTGCAGCATGAGTGAGAAAGAAGCAGCTAATGAGTTTGCTATGAAGCAGGCAAACAGGAGGCACTTGTCAAGCGCCTGCATCAGGAGAGGAATGCCCAGATGTGCCTCGGGACAGCTGTGTGTCCTGGGGACTGTGAGGCTAATAAGCTGTGACTGAGTTCAGATCTCAGGGTGAGTGTGTGCTGCTGTGATTGTTGGGCTTCACACCTAGGACCTGATCTCCAGGTTCTCCCAGTATACCTCAGTGTCTACCTGTTCCAGGGCATGCTGGCACATTTCACCTCTATGATACTACTTCCTTCCCCATAACCCCTTTCCTATATAATCTGGATATTCTGGGCTTGCGCTCCCCCCCCCTCCGTCTCTCCCTCTCCATCTTTCTCTCTGTGTGAATGCTCTTTCTCTCTCCCCTTTGTATTCAATAAACCTGTCTTTGTATATTTTAATCTGGCCTAGATCAGATCGTTTCCTGTCAGAGAATGCATCAATTAACAGAATAATACACTAATACCTGTCTTATCTACAGAATATGGGCCTTGAAGCGGAGACAGTCTTGAAGGTGCATCCTTGAAGCAGGAGAGGGTGTGCTAGTAGAGAGAAAACCATCAATGGATCCTTACTAACCACTAGGTCACAAGGAGGGTGGACTAAGGCCTAGGTCATCAGCCTTGTTAGACAGTCTTGTTTGGGATGCCCTGAAAAAGGCCAGCTCAGCTCCTTCTGCAGGTTATTGAGATCATTATGCAGCAACTCCAGGGTGCCAGTCAGTAACATGGGAATTAGAAGGAGGGGAGTGAAGGGGAGGATTCCAGAGGCTTCCCTTTCTCCTGTTCTGTTTCCTAGCTAGCTGTCCTGCCAGGAACCACCAAGAATAAAGCTATTTCCTTCTGATACTATCTCTTTCCCTGGAGTTCAGGACAGCAGCCAGCAGGCCAGAATCTGAAATTCCAGTAACACAATTACTAATTATTCTTTACAGAACCAACTTGTTTTCTCTTTGTCTCTACTTTTTTTTTTTCATGGCATCACAGCAAATGTATTGTGTAAGGAAAGATAGATTAATATAAATTAGATTTAGTAAATATCTAGGGGTTTCTGATACAGTCTCTTAATCCGGGGCATGAAGGTCAATTTGGCTGTGGGCAATTAGTTTATCAGTTTATGGACTAAAAACAAGGATGAAGTCAGGTGAAAGGAGGGGAGTCTCTATGGACTAAACAAGGAGGAAGCCAGGTGAAACAAGGAAAGACTCTATAGACTAAAAACAAGGTTTATGGCCTGGCATTGTTTTCAGCTGCTAAGTGAGCAGAACCGGGATTAAGCTGAAGCCAGGTGGAACAAGGAGAGATCCTATTTAAGGACAAATGGATGGAGCCCATGGGTAGAGACCTCCAATGCTAGCGAGTCCTCAGGCTAGAAAGGATGCTAGAAAGGAGAAAACGAGTAGTTTGTATCCTCTGATGAAGAAAGTGCTGGTGGACTGATGGCCAGGTCTCCCTGAGGCAGAAAGAAGCTGGTGAGCAGAGAAAGCCTCAGCAAGACAGCAAAAGGCCAAGGACTAAAACCTGTGGCTCAGCTTTTGCCTAGAGGGGTTTGATCCGTCCAAACAGTGGCCCAAAGGAAACTGTGGCCAGCTTTGAAGACTGAGGCAGAGTGGCAGAGTTGCTGATACAAAGGAAATAAGTTGGCTTACAGACGACTGAGGTCTCCCAGAGAGAAGAAAGCCTCAAGCCTTATTTAAGGTGAAGTCGCCATAGCCAATTTACCCTGACCGAACTACATCTGAGATATTCCAGAAGAAATACTGCTAAGTGCGTTAAAGGGTCTACCCCAGAGACTGTGTTCCTGATGACTGAGGACCTGCCCCAGAGACTGTATTCTTCTAAAAGGTTATGAAAATAGTTGTAATAGTTATCAAAAGGTTTAGTGGTTAGGTAATAGGGGTTGTAGGCATTCGTAGGGTTAGTAGTTAAGTGAATGTTTATAAGTGAATATAGTTATTAATAGTTATTGAATAATTTAAAAGGTTGGGTTTCAGTATTGCATGAATATTAGCATAATTTATGCTCAACAATTATCCTCAACTACTTTTCTTTTTTTAATTTTTTTCATTTTTTTTAAATACTTTATTTTTTTTTTCTTCAAGTTACATCTCAGTCACAAACCCCTCCCTATTCTCCCTTCCTATCCCGCCCTTCCATCCTCTTCCCCCCAGAAGATTCCCCTTTCAGTCCAACAGATGGTTCCTTCTCTTATAACAGTAAATACTATACAAAACAGATAAAAATATGCCACATTTATGAGAGTTAAATGGCCCAGTATACCTTCCCAATGTCCAGTTTATACATATTTGGCCCCTGACTTTAACATTCTACCTTCTAAACATCTCCATGAGTTTAAAGGTATATATCTGACTCAACATTCATACTAACTTGCAACACACTTTTAAGAG
>CAJQZJ010033130.1:1423956-1442908 GCA_907164525.1 Lophiomys imhausi
GTTCTTTCCCTTTGCCTTTTAGTTAATTTGGCTAGGGGTCTGTCTATTTTGTTGATTTTCTCAAAGAACCAACTCTTGGTTTCATTGATTCTTTGTATAGTTCTTTTTGATTCTAAGTTGTTGATTTCAGCCCTAAGTTTGATGATTTCCTGCCTTCTGCTCTTCTTGGGAGTGTTTGTTTCTTTTTTTCTCCAATTCACCCAGCTTATCTGTTAGTTCACTAATATGAGCTGTCACAATTTTGTTTTTGAAAGCACTTAGTGCTATGAACTTTCCTCGTAGCACAGCTTTCAATGTATCCCATAGGTTTGGGTATGTTGTGTCTTCATTGTCGTTGGATTTTAAGAAGTCTTTGATTTCCTTCTTTATTTCTTCCCTGACCCAGTGGTCATCCAGTAAGGAGCTGTTCAATTTCCATGTGTGTGTTGGCTTTCTGTTGATTCTTTTGATGTTGAAGACCAGCTTTATTCCGTGGTGGTCTGATAAGATACAAGGTGTTATTTCAATTTTCTTGTATCTATTGAGACTATCCTTGTGACCAACTATGTGGTCGATTTTGGAGAAGGTTCTGTGGGGTGCTGAGAAAAAGGTGTATTCCTTTGTGTTTGGGTGAAATGTTCTGTAGATATCTGTTAGGTCCATTTGTTTCATGATCTCTGTTAGACCCAATATTTCTCTGTTTGTCTTCTGTCTTGGTGATCGACAGATCATTGTTGTGAGTGGGGTGTTGAAGTCTCCCACTACTAATGTGTTGTGATCGACGTGCACTTTAAGTTTTAGAAGTGTTTCTTTTACGAAAGTAGGGGCCTTTGTATTTGGGGCATAGATGTTCAGTATTGAGATTTCCTCTTGATGAATTTTCCCTTCAATGAGTATATAGTGCCCTTCTTTGTCTTTCTTCATTAACTTCAGTTGGAAGTCTGTTTTGTTTGATATTAGGATGGCTACACCAGCTTGCTTCCTGGGTCCATTTGCTTGGAAAACCTTTTCCCAGCCCTTTACTCTGAGGCAGTGTCTATCTTTGGTAGTTAGATGTGTATCTTGTATACAGCATAAGGAAGGGTCTTGCTTGCGGATCCACTCTGTAAACCTATGTCTTTTTATTGGGGAGTTGAGTCCATTGATGTTGATGGATATTAGTGACCTGGGGTTGTTATTTCCCATTAGTTTGGTATAGGTGGTGGTCCTGTGCCTCTTTTGCTTTAGTTGCTGAGGGGTTTTCTATTCCCTTTGTTTTCTTGGGTGGAGTTTTCTTCTCTGGGTTGGAATTTTCCATCTAGGATTTTCTGTAGGGCTGGGTTTGTGGGTACATATTGTTTAAATTTGATTTTGTCATGGAATATCTTGTTTTCTCCATCTATGTTGATAGAGAGTTTTGCTGGGTAAAGTAGTCTGGCTGGGCACCTATGATCTCTCAGGACTTGCAGTATATCTGACCAGGCCCTTCTAGCTTTTAAAGTTTCTGAGGAGAAGTCAGGTGTAATTCTGATGGGTCTGCCATTGTATGTGACTTGACCTTTTTCTCTTACAGCTTTTAATATTCTTTCTTTATTCTGTACATTTGGTGTTTCAATTATTATGTGGCGAGAGGAGTTTCTTTTCTGATCTAATCTGTTTGGTGTTCTGTAAGCCTCTTGGATTTTTATTGGCATCTCTTTTTTCAGGTTTGGGAGGTTTTCCTCTATGATTTTGTTGAAGATATTTCCTGGACCTTGGAGTCGGGAGTCCTCTCTTTCCTCTATACCTATAATTCTTAGGTTCCACCTTTTCATTGAGTCCTTGATTTCTTTGATGTTGTGGGTGAGAGATTTTTTAACCTTCTCATTTTCTTTGGATGTTGTACTGATTTCTTCCATCGAGTCTTCCATGCCTGAGATCCTGTCTTCCATCTCTTGCATCCTATTTTTGATACTCACATCCGTAGTTCCTGTTCTCATCCCTTGATTCTCCACTTCCTCTTTTAACTCTGACTGTGTTTTCTTTATTGTTTCTATTTCTATTTTCATGTCTTGTATGGTTTTGTTCGTTTTGTACATTTCCTTCTCCAGTTTGCTTGTTTTTGTATGAAAATCTTTCATTGCTTTATCCTTTTCCTGTTCAAGCTCTGTCACCTTGGCTTGGAGCTCTTTGATGGTGGTGTTCCTTGTTTTGACTTGTAAAATTGTGGCTTCTTTGAATTCCTTCATAGATTTAAGTTCTTCTTGAAGGGACTCTATCACTCTCCATAATGCAGAATTGTCAACGTTTTCATGTGTTTCTGTTGGTGTGAGGTCATCCAAATTGGATGAGCTAGGATAATTCTGCTTTGTTGGAGTCATATTTCCTTGATTTCTATTTTTTCTTGGATCTTTGGCCATTGGATGCGTTTAGCTGTCTGTTCTTGTCGTTTTCAGTGCTTGGATCCACAGTGGATGCTTTGGTGCAGGGGACGAGTTACTTGGCTATCTGTCGTTGCTTACAACGGGATTTCAGGGTCACTGTGGTTTTAATCACCTGAGGCACTGTGAGCTGGTGCAGCCTTTTCCCAGGTTGTGAGTAATGGACTGGGATTGTTTCACTGCTCCCAATTCAGACTTCTCTATGTTGCACTCTGAGTTATCAGCCTGTAATGGTTCTGATGGTATGGACCTGTTTGCCCAGGCACAGATTCTGTGGGCTTTGTTTGTTGTCACGGAGGCTGACAGGGTCTGGCTCCACACCTAATATATCTGGAGTTTCTAGAATACAGCTATGGTCCCCTGATTTCTGGTTTCTCACTAGGCTTCTCGCCACAGGCCTGACCTCTGTGCCTGATTCCCTCCCTGTCTGCCCAGCTGCGGGTCTCCCTCCCTGGCTGCTCGGCCATGGGTGCACCGAGCCCCCGATCCTCTGGCCGCCTGTGTGGGCCTCTCGCCCCAGCAGCTCAGCCGTGGGTGCGCGGATCCCTGGCCCCGCCCGCACCTGGCTCCCTCCCCAGTTGTCCTGCCATGGGTGCGTGGATCCCTGGCCCCGCCCACACCGGGCTCCCTCCACAGTTGTCCTGCTGTGGGTTCGCGGGGATTTGGCCTTGCTGGCGCCGGGCTCCCTCCCCAGCTGCGCTGCCGTAAGTGCGTGGGGATTCGGCCCCTCCTGCCCGCCTTTGGCTTCCCAGCTTCCCGCTCTCTCGGAACCTCCGCCCTCCGCATCTCCAGCGGCTGCAGACCACCCACTGAGCTCCCTGTTTGTTCCTTGCTAAGACTTCCACTATCCCGCAAAGTTTCTTACGTGGGTATAAGTTCTTCCTGAGGTGTGGGGAGCCCAGTAGGCTAGTGATCGATCGCCAAGTGGCCTCTGATTCTGCCTGCTGTGAGTTGGGGTCAATCTTACCAAGTGCCTCTCCAATGGGAGTTCCCGAATCCCAGGTTTAGTGGCTTCCGTGTCTGCGAGAGATGGGGGGGAGAGCCTTACCCTGGGACTTTTAATAGTCCCTTGGGAGCTGTGAATGTTCCCGGGGGGTCTAGCCCCTCCGGTTTTTGCACAGTGCCCAATAACTCTGTGTTTTTTGTGGCTCCTTTTTCCCCGCGTTCAAAATGCATCAGTGTAGGTCGCCGCCATCTTGCCCCCCCCCTACTTTTCTGTAGCATATAAATATCCCCCTAGGTATCATTCTCTAGAAAAATTGCAAATGTTAGTCATTAATGTGTAAGAAATAGATTTTTCCTCCCTAATCATCCCATTTTTTTCCTGGTCTACACAAAGTTTAATATTCACTCTGTTGGAATATATAACGGAAAATGAGAATGATGGCTACAGTTTTGTGATGGTTTGATGAGAAAGGCCTCCATATACTTCTATATTTGAACACTTGGACCCAAGTTAGTGAAACTGTTTGGGAAGGATTAAGAGGTATGGCCTCATTGGAGTAGGTATACCACCTTGGGCTTGAGGTTTCAATAGATTAGTACCATTCCCAATGTACACTCTGTCTTCTGCTTGCTATTTGACATGTAAGCATCAGTTTCTGCTTCAATGTCTGCTCTGACTTCCCTCCATGGTAGAGTGTCATTGGGAAATGTAAGCTGAAAGAATCCCTTTCCAGCTCTAAGTTGCCTTTGGTCATGGTGTTCATCACAGCAAGAGAAAAGCAACATAGGATAGTAATTTATTTTTTTCAGCTATTTCAGATGGAATGGTTTCCCCAATGTAGTTTTCTGTGAGTTCACTATTGTTATGTGTGAAGGCTACTGATTTTTGTATGTTGATTTTTTTATCCTGCAAATTTACTTATACTGTTTGTAGTTTCTAGGCTGCTTATGGTAGAGAAAAAGGATCTTTTAGTTATACAACCATGTCATTTGCAAATAGGTTTAATTTGACTTTTTCCTTTCCTATATTTTATCCCTTGCATTTGAGCACTACATTGAATAAGAGAGGTGATAGTGGACATCATTGTCTCATGCTTGATTTTATAGAAAGTGATTTCAGTTTTTCCCATGTAGGGATGCTGTTGGCTATAGGTTTATGGTTCATAGTGTTTATTACTTTGAAGTATGTTCCATTCATATCTCATTTATCCAGCACTTTTGCCACGAAAGCATGTTGAGCATTATCAGATGTTTTCTTGCATGTGTCCCGAAGATCATGTGATTTTTCCTTTAGTTTATTGACCTAAATAATATGTTGAATCATCTTTGCATCCCAGGATGAAGTCTACATGATACAACCTTCATGTGTTCCTGAATTGTGTTTGCAAGTATTTAGCTAAGAACTTTTACATCTATGTTCATTAGAGAAATTGCTCTATAATTTTCTTTACTTGTGTCTTTATCTGGTTTCCATATGACAATAATTTTGGCTTCATGGAGAATTTTACTCTTTTCTCCTTCAATTTGATTGAATAATGTGAGGAGTGTTAGAGTTACATCTGCCTTTAGCTTTAGTATAATTTAGCTGTGAATCCTTGTAAACCTGGACTTTCCTTTGTGAGAAGACTTCATTAGCTTTGATCTCATTTCTGGTAATGGTTCTATTGAGGCTATTTATATACAGTTATATATTCTGCCTTGAATTTTCATAAGTTGCTTGTGTTTAGAAATTCATCTGTTTCTTCCTGGCCTTCCAAGTTTTAGAATATAAGTTTTCAGAGAATTTTCTAATCATAATATAGATTTTACTGGCTTTTTCTTTTCTGTTTTTCCTTCCTTCCTTCCTTCCTTCCTTCCTTCCTTCCTTCCTTTCGTTTATTTGTTTTGCAACAGCATCCTTTTCATTTCTAATTTTGTTAATCTGTGTCTTCTTTCTGTTTGTTAGTTTGTCTAAGGGGTTGCCATTCTTCTTAATTATTCTGTGAGTTTCTTTCTGAGAACATTTTCTTTCAGGTTCAGCTTTCTTAATAGTTTCTCTTCCAGTGTGTTTGTTGCTGTCCATGATGACATGGGGAAATCTCAGGGAGAGGTACAGAGACCTCTGGCCAGTATTTCTATGATCTTATGACCAGAGAAAGAACTCAGGAGATAATGCAAGGAATTTGGAGAGAACCTTTTTGTTACACAACTAAAATACTCAAGGAATGAATGTAGGTGTTCTCGGAGTGAATCACATGTATCTGTTTTCGGGAGCTCATCTATGAGCAAGTTTTAATGAATATTGATTCATTAAGTTGTACTGGGTGGGGGAAAGAGATTCGAAATTGGGGAAAGTATGTTCCATACTGTTAGAATAGGGTTTACTCCCCACTTCTATCCTTATCTAGGGTTTTCAGATGCACCAAGACATCAGATGCATGATGGGAACAGTCAACACTACTGACATGTCATTATAACGAAGCAAAGGACAGCTAGCAGGGCCATGGGAATCTCACTTGGTTCTGGTAAGGCAACATGATCCCGGGCTCTGACCTGCTGGAAAGCAGCTCTACCATCTTGTCAGCCTTTAGTTCGCTAGCCTGCTTCTAGCACACTGGCCATGGTTTGTTTGTTTTTCTTCATTTGGGGACTCCACACCACATATACCACCCTGGAGGGTGTTCCCACTATGTGCAGAATTTGACCTTTCTTTTTTTTCAGCACTAGAAAGATTTTTTTTTTTTGCATTCCTGGCATGAGTTTGGATGACTCCTTTGTGTATTAGACTAATATTTGATTGTTACTCCATGTACACATGGATCTTCTTATCTTCCTGTTGCAGTCTGTTTAAAGCTTCCTTTTTTTTCTTTCTGGCCCTTCTAATATCTCTCTGTTCCAGCCAGAATCTATGCCACCCAGATTGGTTAGTATCATATAATCCTCCTGCCTCGGTGTCCCAAGTGCTGAGGTTAGAGCTGTGTTCCATATATCCTGGTTATGATTTTTTTCTTTGTCTTTCTCCATCAGCAGTTTAGTTTTGATATGTGTAAGCATTGTGTTCTTAGAGTTTATCTTGTTTGGGGTTTTCTGAGATTCTTAGATGGTGTGAATTTCTAACTTTCATTATGTTTGAGAAGTTTTAAGCCTAGAGATCTTTCAATAACTTTTCTGTCTCAATCCAATATCCCCTTATCTTTTCTCTGTGAATGCAGTGATGATGAGATTCCCCAACACCTGTTCATGTAGCTGTTTTCAAATTTCTTTATATCATGTCTGTGTCTCTTTTTCAGATTAACTAACTACTGATCTATTTTTAAGTTTACTGACACTTTCTTTTGTTTTCTCAATTTGCTGGGGTGGCTACCTGCATTGTGCCTTTTAAAATTGGAGATATTCTTTTTTTATTCTCAGTTTTCCTTTTGGCTTTTAAAAAATAATTTCTCAGGCAACAACTTATATCTGTCTTTCCAGTTTAACATGCCTGCTTACATAGTATGCAGGAAGATGACAATGACAGCTTCATGTTGTCTAATCCTATTGGTTTGATTTTGTACCTTACAGGTTTGGTCTCTTGTACTTGACTCCTCAGATTTTCCTGCCTGCATTGGGACTCTGTTTCCTGTACAGTCCAAGCCTGCACAAGGCAATTCTGCACTGGACAGTGTCATACCAGAGACACAGCTTGGATCTCCAGCTGAATAATGAGTTCCCTGATAGTGTCTCCTTTGGTTGTGATGAATGACTTGGATCATGTTAAAATAATGGATTCACTGAGAGAGAACTCACAGGTCCCATCCAGTCAATGTCATACTCTATTACCAATTATTCTCTTTGATAAGTCTTTTTAAAAAATTAATTCTAAGCATCTGTAGTGTTTTATGGGGCAGAAAGATACTCATTTCATATCCCTAAAAATCAATATTATTGAAAATAGTCTTCATAAACATAATGACATGCTGTCCTGTGATGTCATAGGAGGCCAGATAGAATTAACATATTAAAGTGTTGCTATCAATCATAAGCCAATAGGACAAATAATTCATTAACATGATTCATGTGAAATGACTTATCTGCTCTTCATCTGCCACAGACACCTGCTTCATGGAGGTGCTGGCAGCAGTGGCAAGGTTGGTTTATTGGCAACATTCATTTATTCATTTGTCAATCATGACCCCAGAAAGTATTTATTGATCATTTCTTGGGTGCCAGGTATTAGCAAAGGCCACTGGAGTAAAGTTGAAGCTTTTGCAGTAGAACTGACTGTGGACTTCAGCCCTCTGATCCTCTTGTTATGAAGGATACAGACAATACGTTTCCATCAGTATCAGCTCCAGGAAGCTGTACAATGATGATCTTGTATTGTGGGTCACATCTTTGCTATGCAAAGTTAGCAAGAGTTCAATGATGCTGAAGTTTAATAAATTAAGCTCAGCGTCATCAATGAGCCACAGTTGTCCATGAGTTGTCCACATTGTCTACAGACTGCATTGTTTTTGTTATATTACTGACATGAAATTGAGTAGATTTCCCAGGGTCTTAGAGTTACTGTCTCTGTGGTCAGGGAGCTCAAACTCAGGGCTGCAGAGATTTCTCTGTTAATTCTTCTCATGAGTGAACAGAATCAATATGAATCTTAGTGAAAACACGAGGTGTTTCTGGGAGGCAATCTTTATTTTTAAGTTAGAAAATGTAAATATTCTTCCCCTAGAGGCATTGCAAATGTGACTGCTGTGTCACATGTGCATCAGTAGGTGGAAGAGAGGAGAGAGGCTATATCTACATTCAGTGTTCTGACCTATGAACATCTGAATGAATAGTAGCCTAATAATAGTCCCTGAAAAAAGCAAGCCTGAGACCACCACCAGTTTGGCACCAGGAGACCTAGACAGGGAGCTAGCCTGTGATGACCACCAGTCCAACACCAGGCCAGCACTAGATGGGATCCCAGGCAGGAGGCAAGCCAGAGAATAGAAGAACCCTGCCTGGAACCACAGAGCCCAGGCAGATGGCCACTCAGAAGAGATAGGCAAGGAGTGAGCCTGAGCAACCACCAGACTGGTACCATGGGGTCTGGACAGGGAGCTAGTCTGAAATGAACACCAGTCTGGTACCACGCAGGCTTGGGGGGTCAGACCATGCTGGAGATGACCCCTGACAGGCACTGTAATGCACAATGCACAAGTGGGACATAGCATTTCCCAGACCACTCCTGAGACAAACCCAGATACTCAGAGACCCTGGGCACCCCTGAGAGGAGCAAGTAAGTGGTGGGGAAATCAAAGAGAAAGAAAAACAGAAGGATATGGGCACAATGAAGAGAGGCTGAAATAGAGACTTGAGGGTAGTGAGGAACAACCTGATGTGAGTAGCCAGTGATGCCACCTAGGACCTAGGTGAGATCCTGGCCCCTGCTGCCAACAGGGGTCATACCTGGGTCCATGGCCCTGCAGCAGCAGTCTGTTACCAACAAAATCCAAGTGTACATCCCTGGTCTGGGTTGCCACCCAGGGATATGTTGATGACTGAAGGCTGTGCAGAACTGGCCCTCCCCTGACCTGGGCATCATGGAAAAACTGGCCCTAGAGTCATGAGAGTAGGAGAGCTGACCCTGCCCCTACCCAGCTGCAGTACTTAGGAGAGCAGGCCCTGTGCATTCCAGGAGTTGTGAGTAAGTTGGCTCCAAAGATATGAGCCTGGAAAAGCTGGCCCTACCACTCATCTCCCTGTGGTGGCATGGATGAGGGTGAGATACCCTCCTCTCCCTCACCCCTCATCACCTGCAGCAGGTGATAGACCTGGCCCTGGGGTCATGAGAGCAGCACCAGCTGTGGCACTCGAGAAAGCAGGCCCTGCACCTTGCCTTGGCAGCACAGTACAGCTGCCCCTGGATGTGGGAGTTGTGGGTGATCAGGCCATGAGAGTGTGAGTGTGGGAGAGCCAGCCCTGCCTTTTGTCTCCCCTCCTTTTTGGCCTCACCAACAATGGTGGACAGGAGATCTAGCCCCAGTGGGGTCACAAGAGCAGGGGAGCTGTTCCTGCCCCTCACGTGCTGCAGCACTCGGGAGAGCAGGCCTTGCACCTCCTCTGGGCAGCACAGTAGAGCTAGCCCTTGAGGTGGGGGTTGTAGGTGAACCAACCCCAAGGGTGTGAGTCCAGGAAATCTGGTCCTGACTCTTGTCCACTGAGTGGTGGCATTAGCAAAGGAGAGATCCCCTCCACTTTCTTTTGCCCTTGCCTCAGGTAGCAGGCAGGAGAGTTGGCCCTAATGGGGTCATAAGAGCTAGAGAGCTGTCCCAGCCCCTTACCTGGGTAGCACAGTAGAAATGGCCCTGGTTGTGGGAATTGCAGGCTCAGAACCAGGGTTTTGAATTGACACACCCCAACAACTACCCCGTGGAGTGCACTACTGGAGTGCATGAAGAGGCCAGTTCTATAGACCCAAAACTACAGGATCTCCATGACACAGCAACAGGATATCTGAGAAGAGTCTCAGTGAGGTTTCAGTATTGACAAAGTAGCAGAAGCCAGAGGTCTCATACCAGACCAAGGAGTCATTGTAATGAACATTTGCAAGCAACAATGTGTGAACAATAGGAAATATTGTGGGACACACTATGACAACACTACAACTTCCACAATGAGATTTTTTTTTTTTTCTGTTGAAAGAGATTGCAAGTGTGGAGGGCAGGTCTAAGGGGGAAGTGGGAGATGAGTGGGAACAGGGTGCATGATGTGAAATTCACAAAATAAAAAGAAAATGTAAATGTATCAAAATTCTAATCACCTATTATTTTCATGCTAACAAAATCAATCTATGTAAAATTGAACTTAGGTAAATGAATGCAACATTATATTTGGTTTCTCTAGAAAACAGAACTCACAGAAAGAATACATCTTACAAATGGGATTAATTAAATTGGCAAACAATTCACACTGGTTAGTCCTAGATGGCTACATGTGCACTGGAGAGGCTATGAGCCCAGAAGCTAGCTGCTCAGTCCATGAGGATGAATTCCTCAGAAGTCCTATCTTGTAATGAAGGTCAGGAGGATCCCTGTAGAGTCCCTGATTTTCAGTCCTCAGTGGAAGACACAAGAAGTTGGATTCTACTGAAGCTGAAGATGCAGCTGCAGCAGAGTAGATATGCCAGCAGGGGAAGAAAGAGAGCAGATAAAGAAGCAACAGTTTTACCTAGGACCTTCCCATACCTTCCTCCCTCCCATGGGAAGATGCTTTCTATTCCAGAGGTGGGTCTTCCCCCTGTCTGTTAATCCTTTCTGGAAATACCTTTAGGGACCTGCTAAATGGTTCGTTTCTTAGTTGATTCCTGATCCAATCAAGCTGGTAATCAAGATTAACTAATAGGGATATTATGCTAAATTTAAGATACTGAAGAGATGTAATAGAAAAGCTCTTAAAAATAAACTGGAGTCTAAGGCCATCTGGTGTTCCTAGATGGAGATATTTTAAGGAAAACATTGCATTTATGAACAAGGAATATTGAGACTGTGTGTATGGTAAAACATTCATGAAACAAAGTTTATCCTTTTGAATATTTTTAAGTGTACAGCTCAGGAATGTAAGGAGCCTTCCTACTTCTGCACACTCCATCAACAGAACCCTTTTCACCCTTCAAATCTAGGGTGTTCCCATGCTCTGTCTTCTGTCCCCTATGAACCTGTGACTTCCATTTTGCTTGTACCTCCACCCTAGTCACCATCATTCTGTCTCTGTTTCTATGAACTTGACTATTCAGGTTTTTGCTTTAAGGGTCACATACCCAGTAGCCCTCCTCTTTCTTCTTCACTACACTTCTTTGTAGTGAAGAAGAAAGAGGAGGGCTACTGGGTATGTGAAATTAACATAAAATTAATGTAAAATTACCAATTATGTTCTTTTCTAACCAATGTTCCTCACATATCTGTTGAGTCCCTTTCTTGGAAGATGAACTACATGTTTAGTAAGTGGATAGAACCATTTTTTTTTTTCTGCTAGTTTTCTGGAATGTGATTCTCTTGGTTTCTAAGTTGAGTATGATAAGAATTTTGTTTAAAAAAAGTTATGAGAATATTTTTGTTTAATCCCAGGTGTGAAGCTGCATCAGTTAAGGCCACAGGTGTAAACTATTAACTGCCTCATGAACTAGCAGGCATGGCTTAGCCACCTGCAGCATGTGAACTCTGAGGACTTGGAAAAGGAAAAAAAAACCACAAATCTAGAGCTCTGAGGAGAAGGAGGGTACTACAAAGAAGAAAGAGAAGAATGCTACAAAGAACAAAGAGGAGGGTTACAAAGAAGAAAGAGGTTGCTGATCTCCCTGGTTCTTCCTGCTGCTGTTTCCTGGTTTGCTGAACTTATGGACTGAGATTGGTATTGCCCCTGAAGAACCAGATGACTCTAATTAGCAGGAAGTAGCTCAAAGAGACCTATGTCCATCCCTTTCCCCTCTAACCTTCTTTCTCTCCTACCTAGTGTTGAAGAGTTGGAAGGAAAAGGGTTGGAAGGGAAGTAGAGGAATTAAGTACAGTAAAAATAATTAGTATAGTAAAACAAAAATAGTAAAGGCCCGTGTTACAGTTGAGTGAACTGACATTTCATTTCCTACTTACAGAAAGTAATAGACATTAGTTTAATCAACCAAAAAGTTATGATATTAATGACAATGGACTCCGGGGCAGGTATTAATGGACTCTGAATTTGAGCCTGTGCCACCCTGCTGAGGACACTCAGCTATAAGACTTTGTGTTCAGGGGCAATTAACCCACAGTTCAATAGAGGGCACTATAGGCTACTGCAGAGGACGGATAGGATACAGAGTGGAGCAGTGGGAGCAGTCTCTGAATTCATCTGAATTCACTCTGAATTCACACTGAATTCATACTCATTTAAGTGAGAGCATAGGGCTGTAAAAAATATGGGGCCAGTTTCTCACCTCAGCTTTTTTTGGTGGTTTGAATAAAAATGGCCTCCAGAGGCCCATAGGAAATGGTGCAATTAGGAGATGTGGCCTTGTTGGAGTAGGTGTGGCATCGTTGGAGGAAGTGTATCACTGGGAGGTGTTGTACAGGGAGGCTTTGAGGTCTCAGATGCTCAAGCCTTGCCATTGTGTCATTGTCTCTTCCTGATGGCTGTAGATCCAGATGTAGAATTCTTAGTTACCTCTCCAGCACCATGTCTGCCTGCATGCCACCATGCCTCCTGCCATGATGATAATGGACTAAACCTCTGAATTGCAAGCCAACCCTAATAGGTTATCTCCACTGATGAAACGAGCCAATTCAAGACAAATAAGTATATAAAGGCAAATGTATTGGTTTATTTGTAGCAGCTCTCAGGAGGGTTCATTGATCTCACAGGAGGATGTCGGGGAAGTCACCATGCTGATGGGGAGACAGAAGAGCAGGGGCCAAGAGAGAAAGTGTGTAGAAAAAAATAATGGCTAATTAAATTATTTAACCGGTATTTACATTATCGACCAAAGATAATGTAAATACCGGTTAAATAATTTAATTAGCCATTATTTTTTTCTACAAAAGTGTGTGCACAGAGATTGGAGAGGGAGAGAGGGAGAGAGAGAGAGAGAGTGAGAGAGAGAGTCCCCAAAGTATCTGGATTATATAGTAAAGATCCTCTGGGGAAGAGGAAGCCTAGCCCCTGGGTAGAAAGGGACTGGGGGATGCTGGGAGAACTTGGAGGCCAGATCTGCTTTGGAATGTTAAATATGCACCTCAGCCATTTGCTTTGGGTTTGAGTCCCAACAATGCCCAATTAAATGTTTTTCTTATAAGAGTTGTTATGGTCATGGTGTCTATTCATAGCAATAAAATCCTAACTAAAACAACTTCTATGAGATTTTCATTTCTTCTCAATGAAGCAAATCAAAATTTGGTCTGTGGTTTTGTTTGTTAAGGTGAGGGAAGTTGCCAGGCGTCATACACATCTCTAACATTGACCCTTGGGAGGTAGAGGCAGAAGGACAAGAGTTCAAGGCCAGCCTCAGCTATCTAAAAATATTGGAACCAGCCTGGGCTACATGAAACTCTATCTTAAAAAAGTCAAAACAGACAGCTCCATAGATTTGGGCCTATACAAGGGTGATGCCTCAGGGCTAGTGGAGTGTGTTGAATGAGTGCTTACATCTTGTGCCAGGAAGCAAATAAAGGTGGGATGGGGTGGGTGAAATTGGAGAGGGGGAGAATGAACAAGGGGGAAAGGAACTCCATTCCACAGTCTCCTTCAAGGGCACAAATGACCTAAGGACCTCTATTAGGCACTCCTCTTAGAAGTCCACCATTCCCCAACTGTGATGCCTTGGGGACAAGATTTTAATGCACTGTACCGACTTTAATGCACAGTGTCATAATTTTATCATTTCCATTGGAATGTCCAAAAGTCCTGTTTTATCAGTCTCTTTATTTCTCCTCTCTATGTTTTAGTTACTTTGTACATTACCTTGTTTTTTTTTTTCCTTTATTTTTTATTTCTTCAAGTTACATCTCAATCGCAGTCCTCTCCCTATTCCCCCTCCAGTCCCACCCTCCCACCCTCAACCCCCCATCCTCTTCCCTTTTTTTTTCTTTTAAGATTAAGGTGTATCTTATTTCCCCCTACAGTTTCCCCTTTCAGTCCAACAAATGGCTCTTTCTCTTATAATAATAAATACAATAGAGTACAACAGAGGTAATTAGGCCACAGTTATGAGGGTTATATGGCTTAATGTACATTCCCAATGACCAGTCCATATGTATTTGGCACCTGACTTTAACATTCTACTATCCAACCATCTCCATGAGTTTAAAGTTCTATATCTGACTCAACATTCATACCAACTGCAACACAATTTTAAAAGTATCTTCTTATATGTATAACACTCTCTTGACTCCTAAACAACTCAAAATTTAATTATGAGACTCTAGCTATCTGTTCTTCAAACACCTCAGAGACCTGAGAGGGATAAATATATCTGATTTTATAGGAAGTACAGGGTCTGCAGCTTCCCAAACTAAGAAATGACATACCTGTGGCTGCCTGGACAGTTCCCATTTTCTCTCCATACATTACAGCATCGATCTTCAGTCGTTTGATCCCGCTTTTCTGACAGACATTGATTGAAGAGCAGGGGTTATGAAGGACTTACCTACCCTGTCTTGGCAGAGCTAGGCTGTCGACTTACCTGCTTCCAGGTTTTGTCCTTTTTGGACAGCATTCTGTCTACAGTTGGAGCAAGGGGCTTTTCCTACCAAGAGATAGGCTTGCGACTAATTCAATCATCTCCCACTGGAGATTCTTCGATGCTCATCTTCTACTTGGAGGAGAATAGGGGGTGCCGTCAGGAGTTGATATGTCTTTTTTTGAGATAAGAATCTTTAATAGAGATTTAGATATGATTTCCACTTGGGGAATCACATTATTACAATTCTCATGTGACAAGACACATGGGAAACAATACAAAAGGGTTTTCTCTGGCTGTGTTTGAAGGAACAAAGTATATCGTGGTCGGAAGGGTTAGCAGTGGAGAGAGAAGCAGCTGGCCACACTGTGTCCATAGTGAGAAAGCACACGGTGGAGGGCAGCTGCCTTCCTTGTTTTACTGTTTCTATTCTGTCTAGCACCCTCGACAAAAGACAGAGTTGGTCTTCCATTCCCCATTAAACTTCTTCAGAAATAGCCTCACTGGGATGTACAGATATGTGTCTGCTAGGTGAGTTCAAACCAGTCCAACTACCGTTCATAAAGACTATCAGAAATCTAACTCTTATTGGCTAGCCATTCAAAAGCATCACATTTACCCAGAACACCCTGCTCCTGTTCTCCAGAGGTTCATGTCCATTTCATGATGCAGAATTCATTTTGTTCATCTGTAAGAGTCTGGAAATCTTGACAGTGTAACATGGTCCAAAAACCCAAATCTACTTTTTCTTTCTTTCTTTTTTTTTCTTGTGTTCTCTCTCTTTCTTTTTTTTCCTTTATTTTTTATTTCTTCAAGTGACATCTCATTTTCAGTCCCTTCCCTATTCCCCCTCCAGTCCCACTCTTCCACCCTCAACCCCCCATCCTCTTCCCTTTTTTTTTTCTTTTAAGTTTAAGGTATATCTTATTTCCCCCTACAGTTTCCCCTTTCAGTCCAACAAATGGCTCTTTCTCTTATAATAATAAATACAATACAGTACAACAGAGGTAATTAGGTCACAGTTATGAGGGTTATATGGCTTAACGTACATTTGCAATGACCAGTCCATATGTATTTGGTACCTGACTTTAACATTCTACTATCTAAACACCTCCATGAGTTTAAAGTTCTATATCTGACTCAACATTCATACTAATTGCAACACAATATTAAAAGTATATTCTTAGATCTATAACACTCTCTTGACTCCTAAACAACTCAAAATTAAATTATGAGACTCCAGCTATCTGTTCTTCAACCACCTCAGAGACCTGAGAGGGATAAATATATCTGATTTTATAGGAAGTACATGGCCTGCAGCTTCCCAAACTATGAAATGATATACCTGTGGCTGCCTGTACAGTTCCCATTTTCTCTCCATACATTACAGCATCGATCTTCAGTTGTTTGGCCCTGCTTTTCTTACAGACATTGATTGTAGAGCAGGGGTTATGAAGGACTTACCTACCCTGTCTTGGCAGAGCTAGGCTGTCGACTTACCTGCTTCCAGGTTTTGTCCTTTTTGGACAGCATTCTGTCTACAGTTGGAGCAAGAGGCTTTTCCTACCAAGAGATAGGCTTGCGACTAATTCAGTCATCTCCCACTGGAGATTCTTCGATGCTCATTTTCTACTTGGAGGAGAATAGGGGGTGCTGTCAGGAGTTGATATGTCTTGATATAAAAAAATCTAAAGTTACGAAAACATCTTTGAATGACATATTCTGCAGGTCTCTTGAGGTTTTTGAAGAGGCCCTATCTATCTCTTATATTAGGGTAAGCAGATGTTGCTTGTCTCTTAGCAGGTTTATTTCTGATTAGCTTAGCAAGTAACTATAATAGGCTGTCATAGTACCTAACAGAATGACCGGCTTGCATAACCATTAGTTTGCATTTCTTAATTATCCTAAACAGTTTATGACAGTTAGTAGTAAAAGGCCGAAACATCACATTTCATTTTTTTTCTTTACCTCCTAACCCTTCCATCCCATTTCTCTGCGGTGGGGTGTCCTTATATCACAGTCCCTCATCTCAGTTGAGAGGTCGTATGAGGGCCAAGAGCCTCTTCACTCATTGGGGATCTACGAAGCATCATTCATTGGGGATCTACGAAGCAGTACCATCAGTGAAAAGTGTCTTGTTGCCTGGGAGAGAGAACTACTAAACAAACAAATCAATAAGCATACAATAGATAAAAAAGACTAAAAAATAGAAAAAATATAACTAATATATAAAAAATAAATAAAAAATAAGAATTAAAAATAAGAAGTCTATGTCCAAGTTCCCTTTGGTGTGTTAGTTGTAGTATTGATACCTTCTACTATATAGCTAAAATCCTACTATAAGTGAATAGATGCCATATGTGTCCTTCTGAGTCTGGGTTAGTTCACTCAGGATGAGCTTTTCTAGTTCCATCCATTTGGCTGCAAATTGCATAATTTCATTGTTCCTGATAGCTGAATAATATTCCATTGTGTAGATGTACCACAGTTTTTTAACCCATTCTTCGGTTGAGGAACATCTGGGTTGTTTCCAGTTTCTAGCTATTACAAATAAGGCTGCTATAAACATAGATGAGGAAACTTCCTTATGATTCCGTGAAGTGGTATGGCTGGGTCCTGAGGCAGAGCTATTCCAAGTTTTCTAAGATATGGCCAGACTGACCTCCATAGTGGTTGCACAAGCCTGCATTTCCACCAGCAATGGAGTAGGGTACCCCTTTCTCCACACCCTCGCCAGCATGTGCTGTCATTTGAGTTTTTGATCCTAGCCATTCCACAGGTGTGAGATGGAATCTCAGAGTCGTCTTGAGTTGCATTTCTCTGATGATTAAGGATGTTGAGCATTTCTTCAAGTGTCTCTCAGCCATTAGGGATTCCTCCTTTGTGAATTCTCTATTTAGCTCTGTCCCCCATTTTTGATTGGATTATTTGGTTTCTTGGCATTTAATTTCTTGAGTTCTTTGTATATTTTGGATATTAGCCCTCTGTCAGATGGGGGGTTGGTGAAGATTTTCTCCCAGTCTGTAGGCTGCTGTTTTGTTCGAATGACAGTGTCCTTTGCCTTACAGAAGCTTTTCAGTTTCATGAGGTCCCATTTATTGATTGTTGATCTCAAGTCCTGAGCTGTTGGTGTTCTGTTCAGGAAGTTGTCGCCTGTGCCAATTAGTTCGAGGGTTTCTCCCACTTTTTCTTCTAGTAGATTTAGTGTGACCGGCCTTATGTTAAGGTCTTTGATCCACTTGGACTTATGTTTTGTACAAGGTGATAAGTATGGGTCTAACTTCATTCTTTTACAAATGGACATCCAGTTGGATCAGCACCATTTGTTGAAGATGCTATCCTTCTTCCATTATGCCATTTTGGCTTCTTTGTCAAAAATTAGGTGGCCATAAGTGTGTGGGTCTATTTCTGGATCTTCAATTCGATTCCATTGATCTAGTGGTCTGTTTCTATACCAATACCATGCTGTTTTTACAACTATTGCTCTGTAGTACAGCTTGAAATCTGGGATGGTAATACCTCCAGATGTTTTTTTTTATTGTACAGGATTGATTTAGCTATTCTGGGCTTTTGGTTGTTCCATATGAAATTGACACTAGCTCTTTCCAAGTCTATAAAAAACTGTGTTGGTATTTTGATAGGAATTGCATTGAATCTATATATTGTTTTTGGTAGGATGGCCATTTTTATTATGTTGATCCTACCTATCCATGAGCATGGGAGATCTTTCCATCTTCTAAAGGCCTCTTCCATTTCTTTCTTCAAGGGCTTGAAGTTCTTGTTGTACAGGTCCTTTACTTGCTTGGTTAGAGTTACCCCCAGGTATTTTATGTTGTTTGTGGCTATTGTGAAGGGGGTTGTTTCCCTTATTTCTTTCTCAGCCCATTTGTTTGTTGTATAAAGAAGGGCTTCTGATTTTTTTTTTAATTAATTTTGTATCCAGCCACTTTGCTGAAGGTGTTTATCAGCTGTAAGAGTTCTCTGGTGGAATTTTTGGGGTCGCTTATGTATACTATCATATCATCTGCAAATAGGGATAATTTGACTTCTTCGTTTCCGATGTTTATCCCCTTGATGTCCTTTAGTTGTCTTATTGCTCTAGCAAGAACTTCAAGTACTATATTGAAGAGATATGGTGAAAGTGGACATCCTTGTCTTGTCCCTGAGTTTAGAGGAAATGCTTCAAGTTTCTCTCCATTTATTTTGATGTTGGCCACTGGCCTGCTGTATATTGCTTTTATTATTTCTAGGTACGGCCCTTGTATGCCTGTTCTCTCCAGAACTTTTAGCATGAAGGGGTGTTGGATTTTGTCAAATGCTTTTTCTGCATCTAGCGAGATTATCATGTGTTTTTTTTTCTTTCATCTTGTTTATATGGTGAATGACGTTGATAAATTTTTGTATGTTGAACCATCCCTGCATCCCTGGGATGAAGCCTACTTGATCATGGTGTATGATACTTTTGATGTGTTCTTGAATT
>CAJQZJ010033130.1:1443308-1507348 GCA_907164525.1 Lophiomys imhausi
CTGAAGTTCTCTTTCTTTGTTGGGTCTTTGTGTGGTTTAGGAATCAGGGTGATTGTGGCCTCGTAGAATGAGTTTGGCAATGTTCTTTCAGATTCTATTTGGTGAAAGAGTTTGAAAAGTATTGGTGTTAGCTCCTCTTTGAAGGTCCGGTAGAATTCCGTGCTAAAGCCATCTGGCCCTGGGATTTTTTTGGTTGGGAGATTTTTAATGACTGTTTCTATTTCCTTAGGGGTTATAGGGCTGTTTAATCTGTTTATCTGATCTTGATTTAGCTTCAGTAGGTGGAATCTATCAAGAAAATTGTTGATTTCGCTTAAGTTTTCAAATTTGGTGGAGTATAGATTTTTAAAGTAGGATCCAAATATTCTCTGGATTTCCTCAATGTCTGTTGTTATTTCTCCTTTTCATTTCTGATTTTGTTGATTTGTGTTTTCTCCCTCTGTCTTTTAGTTAATTTGGTTAAGGGTCTGTCTATTTTGTTGATTTTCTCGAAGAACCAACTCTTGGTTTCATTGATTCTTTGTATAGTTCTTTTTGTTTCTAAGTTGTTGATTTCAGCCCTAAGTTTGATGATCTCCTGCCTTCTGCTCCACTTGGGAGTGTTTGCTTCTTTTTTTTTCCAATTCACCCAGTTTAGCTGTTAATTCGCTAATATGAGCTGTCACAATTTTCTTTTTGAAGGCACTTAGTGCTATGAACTTTCCACGTAGCACAGCTTTCATTGTGTCCCATAGGTTTGGGTATGTTGTGTCTTCATTTTCGTTGGATTTTAAGAAGTCTTTGATTTTCTTCTTTATTTCTTCCCTGACCCAGTGGTCCTCTAGTAAAGAGTTGCTCAATTTCCATGTGAGTGTAGACTTTCTGTTGATTCTTTTGCTATTGAAGTCCAGCTTTATTCCATGGTGGTCTGATAAGATACAAGGGGTTATTTCAATTTTCTTGTATCTGTTGAGGCTATCTTTGTGTCCAACTATATGGTCGATTTTGGAGAAGGTTCTGTGAGGTGCTGAGAAGAAGGTGTATTCTTTTGTGTTTGGTTGAAACGTTCTGTAGATATCTGTTAGGTCCATTTGGTTCATGATCTCTGTTAGACTCATTATTTCTCTGTTTGGCTTCTGTCTTGATAATCTGTCCATAGTTGTGAGTGGGGTGTTGAAGTCTCCCACTCTTAAAGTGTTTCGATCGATGTGCGATTTAAGTTTTAGAAACGTTTCTTTTATAAATGTGGGTGCCTTTAAATTTGGGGCATAGATGTTCAATATTGAGATGACCTCTTGGTGTATATTTCCTTTAATGAGTATGTAATGCCCTTCTCTGTCTTTTTTTATTAACTTCAATTGGAAGTCTATTTTGTTTGATATTAGGTGGCTACTCCAGCTTTTTTCCTGGGTCCATTTGCTTGGAAGACCTTTTCCCAGCCCTTTACTCTCAGGTAGTGTTTATCTTCAATAGTGAGGTGTGTTTCTTGTATACAGCAAAAAGATGGGTCTTGTTTACGGATCCAGTCTGTAAGTCTGTGTCCTTTTATTGGCGAGTTGAGTCCATTGATGTTGATGGATATTAGTGACCTGGGTTTGTTATTTCCCATTATTTTGGTATAGCTGGCTGTCTTGTGTTTCTCTTTTGTTTAGTTGCTGTGGAGGTTTCTATTTCCTCTGTTTTCTTGGGTGTAGTTATCTTCTCTGTGTTGGAATTTTCCTTCTAGGATCTTCTGTAGGGCTGGGTTTGTGAGGAGATATTGTTTGAATTTGATTTTGTCATGGAATATCTTGTTTTCTCCTTCTATGTTGATAGAGAGTTTTGCTAGGTATAGTAGTCTGGCTGGGCACCTATGTTCTCTCAGGGCTTGTAGGACATCCGTCCAGGCCCTTCTAGCTTTTAAAGTTTCTGAGGAGAAGTCAGGTGTGATTCTGATGGGTCTGCCATTGTATGTGACTTGGCCTTTTTCTCTTACAGCTTTTAATATCCTTTCTTTTTTCTCTACATTTGGAGTTTCTATTATTATGTGGCGAGAGGAGTTTCTTTTCTGATCTAATCTGTTTGGTGTTCTGTAAGCCTCTTGCATTTTTACTGGCATCTCTTTCTTTAGGTTTGGGGAGTTTTCTTCTATGATTTTGTTGAAGATATTTCCTGGACCATGGAGTCGGGAGTCTTCTCTTTCCTCTATGCCTATAATTCTTAGGTTCTGTCTTTTCATTGAGTCCTTGATTTCTTGGATGTTGTGGGTGAGAGATTTTTTAGCCTTCTCATTTTCTTTGGATGTTGTACTGATTTCTTCCATCGAATCTTCCATGCCTGAGATCCTGTCTTCCATCTCTTGCATCCTATTTTTCATACTCACATCCATAGTTCCTGTTCTCTTCTCTTGATTCTCCATTTCCTCTTTTAACTCTGACTGTGTTTTCTTTATTGTTTCCATTTCTATTTTCATGTCTTGAATGGTAGTGTTCGTTTTGTACATTTCCTTCTCCAGTTTGCTTGTTTTGGTCTGGAGATCTTTCATTGCTTTATCCTTTTCCTGTTCAAGCTGGGTCACCTTGGCTTGGAGCTCTTTAATGATGTTATTCTTTGGTTTGACTTGTAGAATTGTGGCTTTTTGAATTCCTTCATAGTTTTAAGTTCTTCTTGAAGGGAGTCTATCACTTTCCATAATGTAGAATTGTCACCGTTTTCATGTGTTTCAGTTGTGGTGAGGTGGTTCGGGCTGGACGGAATAGCGTTGCTTTCTTTTGTTGGAGACTTTTCGCTCTGTTTTTTTTTTTTGTTTTTTTTTTTGTCTCTGGCCTCTGGCCATGTGGAATTTTTTTTTTTTTTTTTTTTTGCTGTCTTCTGGACTTGGGTCCAAAGGGGGCACTGTGGTGTAGGAGTTGCCTTACTCCACCCCTATAAGGTGAGTCATTCAGTCCTGCCTCCCAGGTGGAGACCTAACTAATCCAGGTGGGGGAGCTGTGTATAAGCAAGCTCTGATTCCCTGCCGGAAGGGCCTTTACTAGTACAAAAGTTTGATATAGGACAGTTTCAAATATCTCACAGTTTGCCCGGTGTTGGTTCCTGTAGGGGGTAAATCTGCAGTTCAGCTCCAATAGCCTTGCCGCTCCCGAGGCTTGGAAGCTGGCCAGTGACGTCACAGACTGGGATCTGAAGGCGCTTTGCAGTGGGAGCTACTTCACTTCCAAGGGTCGCAACCTTTCCCAGATAATTGGATCGTCTGTGTGAGACCTGGGTGTGCCCAGCATGGTGGGGATTATCTCTGTGTGGTTTCTGAATCTGCCAGCTGGGTATTAGGTTGGAACTTACCGGGGATTTCTCCTTTTGGGGGAATGGGTTATCCCGATTCCCGGGTCCAGAGGCTTCCTAGCGTGTCCGAGAGTTGGAAGGGGCATCCTGCCCAGGCATCTTCCATGGTCCCTGTGTAGCTGGGTGAGGTTTAGAAGTTGTCGTGCCCTTTGTACAGCGTCCTGCAACACTTTCCGCCTTGTGACTGTTGACCCCGAAATCAAAATACGTCCGCGCCGGCTGCCGCCATCTTGGATCCCCCCTGTACATTACCTTGTTATACACTGAACATTCCATCAGACAATGCAATGCATTCAGGACTTTACAGTCTGTTTTCAATCGCCAGACAGATTATAGAGAACTCAAAAGAACAATCACTGTTGCTCCTTTTTCTCTGGAGTTCAGGCTTTTCTCCAGGTCATTACCCTCTGGGTTTAAGGGGCTGTGTAGTGTAGTTTTTCTCTGAACTAGGTCCACTGGTCACAAATTCTTCGTTTTCCTTCATGTAAGTGCACCTTTATTTTGCAGAATTCTGAGTTTGTTGGTAAACCCTGCTGGTAAGGTTACAATCTACCATGATCTGACAGCCCTTTGTCAGTGGGGCTTCCTCTCCTCTGCCTGGGGAGTCTGACCCCCCACCCCACAACACCTACCTGAGGAATGTCACATAGTCCTTAGCAATATTACAGGTTTAACTTCCTTTCTACCTATAAGAACCTGCTCAACAAACACCTTGGATTCCTGGAATGCCTCTCCATGTAATCGAGATATTCCCAGTACCTTAAGCTCCCAGCCAATGATGTATACCCACCCTGGAAATCCCTAACCCTTTCCCCAAAGCTCTATATAAACTTTGTTCACCCTGAACAAAGTTGAGCTGTCTCACTGAAGCTGATCCCAGAAGTCATTCCATCATAGTCAAGGCCATCTGACCCTGCCTGCTGTTGAACCCTGCTGGTAAAGTCAAAGTCCAGCATTACCAGAAAGCCCCTGAGCTTGGTGCTAAATGACAAACTCCTTTTTCTCAGCAGGATTCCCTCTTCCACCTGATCTGGGGAAACTTAAACCAGACCCTATATCTGAGGAATGTCACATAGCCCTCAGGGAGATTACAGGCCCAACCCTTTCTCCTGATAAGAAACTTGTTTAGTGAACATCTCCCCATGCTAATCAGATCTCTTGGTGCCTTGGCTTTTTCCATGCTCCTAACTGTACCTGAAGTTCTTCCCCCACTCCTGCTACCCATGAGATAATCAGGAACTGTGTTCCCTTTTTTATGATAGGACTGGGTAAATGAAGTATCCCTGGCACTCTTTGCCCCAGAAAATCAAACACATCTACCTCTAAAACCCCTCCCCACTGCTTAAGATTTATAATGCCTCTGTTGATGAAATAAACTCTTTTGCTCTCTACCATGATTGTCTGAGACTCAGCTGTTTATTTTGGGCATGGAGAGGAAGGGCTTTATTTCCACAAAGAACTCATTGCTAGACATGCCTGCCTAGCTAGGCTTGCTTATGGCACAGGCTTCTGCCTTGCCACTGCCACCTGGCCAGGTCTCCTAGCGACAGCAGCTGGGGCTCTTCTCTGAATACCTGGAGCGCCATTGCCACTGCTGCCTAGCCAGGCTCAAATCTCTATCACGGTCACTAGTCATCCCAATTGTCATCTCTGAAGTTCCCATCTCCACCCCATCCACCCCCGCCCCCTGCCCACATGGTTCATTGGAGTGCTCATCTGCAGCAGCAGCTGTTTCCTGGCTGTCCCTGAAACCAGATCTGCCTGGGCCAAGTCGGATTCCTGAAGCTTCTTGGCTCAGTCCAGGGGCTCCGAGCTCCTTGAAGCTGTCCAGCCCAGCACTGGTAGTGTAGCTAAAAGAACAGTAACATTTCTCTGCATGACAAAGAAGGTCAAGGGTAACTTAATCCTCCTGGTTGCTTATTAAAAGAGTTGTAACACTTGGTTACAACACTTCTCCACCAGTTGGTGGTGGAGAAGATCCTTTTTCTCGCCTCTGTGGGGTGTCATGTGGCATCGGATAGATCCCATCCTGTTCTGCCCAGACTGATATAGTCCAAACCTTCTGGCAGAGGTGGAGTGGGCACTTCTGATTTGGTGGTGTCTGACAAGGCTTGAGCCCCACCAGAAGCCACAGAATGACTACCCCTTCCCCATTTCTGCTCCCCTTCCTCAGGGGCTGTGAGCTACCAGCCCACACGGGGAAGGGGAGACCTACAGAATTTACAAATCATTTTGTCCCGTCGAACTTTAAATTTTGGTTCCACTTTTTTATGGTCCCCATGATTTCTGATGAGAACTCTGTTGTCACTCAACTTCAGAATCCTATATTAGACATATGCTGTTTTTCTCCGACTGCTTTTAAGATAAAAGAAGGGAAGGAATCTCCTTACCCTAGGGTCTGCTTGTCTTTCCCACTGACTGAGAGTCAAAGAAATTAAACACAACTAGGTAAGATAAGACTGCCTATAATGTGTGCTTTCCTAATGATTTCTCAAATAAAGATGTTAAAAATAACAAATGAAATATACCTACATGGGGCCCGAATGTCTGTGGGCAGAGTTTTATTTGTCAGTGCTCTTTTCTGATCCACAAATCTATACAATGCATTTCATATGACCATCTTAATATCATTTACAAAAGAAAAGTCTTTATGGTAAAGAATAAGTAAACCAGCTTACATATTTTTAGTTGATATTTACTTAAAGTTTGCTTTCATGTTGAAGTCTTGCCAGTAACTCAGGAAGCCACAGGATTATATGCAGCTTTGGGAAGACATGTAAGTGTGACTCCTTCAAGGAGCTCATTCTCCTGGTTTGGGATTGTGTACTGTCCTTTCTCTGTGCAAATTCCTGTCTAAGTATTTAATCCACTAACTTTGTGTCAGTCTGGCTCATCTTGAAACTCTATGGCACAGTCAAGGATCTGGCTACCTTGATGGGATGTCCCTAAGAGGTCAGGAAACTCTTAAGTGACAGGTGGCTATGACTTCTTGATGTCACTGTCTTTTCTTCACATCTCCCTAGTACTTCTGATTGGTGGAAAGTCCCTTTTCTGGTTGTCTAGCTAGTAGCCACCCACTCCTATGCCTGCATTGTTGTGATGGGAAAATAGGACAAAAGAAGAGAAGCGCTCTGTCACTTTCTCTGGGCTACAGTGCAGCGTGGTCCCTGCTGCTTGACAGAGACCACTGGGTTTGCTGTCTCTCAGCCTTTCTGTCCAGTTCAAACCAGTCCTGTGCTTCAGTGGATTGGCTCCCATTGCAACACAGCTCTGTGTGCCTCCTGCCACCCTTCTTTGAGCTCACCAGGATATTACATCTTATCTTAGCAGCCTCAGGGCCCCTGTGCATCTGTGTCAGCCCTTTGTCCTGCTTCTTCAGAGTCTTCTTTGAACTCTGAGACTTCTTTAATTCTTTGTAGCCTGTAGACTAACTACACAGATACATATTACTGTTTGGGGTGTGATTGACCTGAGGATTTATATAGTGTCTTAGTTCCTGTTCTGCTGCTGTGAGGAGACAGCATGGCCAAGGCAGCTCTTTTTTTTTTTTTTTTTTTTTTTTGGTTTTTTGAGACAGGGTTTCTCTGTGTAACAGCTCTGGCTGTCCTGGTCTCACTTTTGTAGACCAGGCTGGCCTCGAACTCACAGAGATCCGCCTGCCTCTGCCTCCCAAGTGCTGGGATTAAAGGCATGCACCACCAACGCCCGGCCAAGGCAGCTCTTTTTAAACAAAACATTTAATTGGAGGCTTGCTTACAGTTTCAGAGGTTTAGTACATTATCATTATGATGTGGAGCATGGTGGCATGTAGGCAGGTGCTGAAGAAGTAGCTGAGAGCTATATCCTGATCCATAGGAAGAGAGAGAGAGAGAGACAGACAGAGAGAGAAGAGAGGGAGAGAAGAGAGATTGAGAGAGAGAGAGACTGGGCCTCATGTGAGCTTTTGGAACCTCAAAGCCCATCCCCTGTGACACACTTCCTTCAACATGGCCTTACCTCCTAATCCTTTTAAACAGCTCCACTCTCTAGTAACTAAACTTTTAAATATGTGAGTTTGGGAGAGGGGTTGCATTCTTACTCAAGCCCCCACATTAGTAATAAAATTAATAATAAAAGAATGTGTATCAAAGTCCATCTATCAAAGGATAGTGGGACAACTAGACAAACTACAGCCAACAACACGCAAATACAGCTTATGCATTTATTGTTATTTCTAAAAACAATGACATTGTGGAAAGAAATAAACAAGATTATTTCTGGCATAGCACACTCCTGACAAGGTCTCAGAAAAAAAAAATCATTCATTGTTATATGTCATGTAATCATTGTCAGTGTGTGGGAAAACTGAAAAGGGTGAGGGGTTAACTGAAAGATGATGAACCGCCACCTGGTTGTTACTATTGTGAGAAGTAATTTCACTGGGCCATGGTCAACATATGGCTGTTAAAACACCCAGACATTATTTTTTCGACATCTGGGCAACAGCCTCTATTGTTTCACTTCACCTGAGATGAGGTAGTTGCTCTTGGGACAAATGTCACAGCCATAATGACAGATTTTTCAGGAATGGGAGAGCAGAGGTCTGTCTGACCAAGCCTGATGTTACTAAGAACAAAACTAAAGAGTTCACTTTAGGAAGTGAAAAAGTGCCACTGAAGGCCACAGTAGTTCACATCTTAACTCTGCAAGCTCCTTTCTCTGCACACTAGCTGATCTTCCGGCCAATCCCTCCTGCTGTATCCTCTGGTGGCCACAAATATACTCATAGTCCCTTGAGAGAACATCATTTGAGGAATCTTGAAAGCTGAAAAGACTGGCTGTCTTCAGATGCATTTTAGTAAAAGCAAGTGAGAATATGTGTTTATTATAGTTGTAACTCTCTCTGAATGGAGATGGTGATGTTTCTCCTGAAGCCTGAAGTAGTAAAATTTATGCTATAAAGAATTTACTAATAAACTTGCTTAGGAAATTTTAAGTTACACGAAGTAGAATTTAGCTAAAATAGTGCTGCCTCCAATGTGACTAGCTAGAGATAAGTAGTATACAAGCCAGGCTCATCAGAAACTACAAGAAAAAAATTCTGTATCATAATTGGAGTTTAGGGATGGTGGGAAAGTTTCTGCTTATGTTAATTCATCCAAGATTGACCTCCAATTAGACTTCATTTCCATAGCAACAGAGATGATTCTGACTTACAGCCAGCCATTTTAGGCCCCTTCCCATAGCAAAGAACATGCCTCTAAAGGGGAGCTCAAGGGGGCAGAACAGAATCACAACCACCTTTAAGTCCTGGTCTGCTGTTAGGTCCCCTGTGCTTTTATTAGGAGAAACACAAATCTGCCAGGTGGGTAAGCTGAACCTGTGTAACAATGAGCAGAGAACAGTGCTGGTGAACTGAAGAAATAATCCTGATGATGGCAGTCTTTGCTTTGTAAATGATCTGCTGGTTTTAGTAGTTTTTTCTTTATTAATCCCCAAGTGTGCAGAGTGATTTCTCTCTGGGAGGACATATTATTTCTGTAACAGGATGTTGAGACTGGATCTCAGGGAAGACTAGAAGGTAGACTTTGATGTAATAAACTCTCAACTAACATGAAGTCATTGTGGTGGCCAAGGCCCTGGAGGAAGCACACAGCAGTGACGGGAACAGAGAAAGGAGCAGATGAGGAAGCTTCTCTAGTCCAAGGTTGCCTGGTATGATGTATGGCAACTGCTTCTCCCCAGGGATGCTCATTGTGAGGGGTGGGGATGGGCTAATGCAATTGCTGTGCTTATAAACCATGGCATGGTAAGACTAGAAGGGACTTTGGTTGTTTTCTAGTCTATTATTCGTCCTTCCCTGCCCTGGAAACACCTCTAACTGGCCATTGGTATGTCATTTCCAAGTACTTTAAATAAAGATCTGCTAGGCTATTTCCATCTTATGGTTCCATATCTATGGATCCAACCAACCACAAACCAAAAATATTTGTAAAATAAAATTCAAGCTCATACTAAAAAATGTATATGTTTTTCTGTTCTTCAGTCCCTAACCAATACAGTCTACTAAGTATTTGCATGACAGATATATATATATAAAATTTCCAATGCATGGACAATTTAAGGGACAGAGGATGATATGGGTAGGTTCCATGGAAATACTCTGCCATTTTCTTCATTGATGTGGCCTTAAGGAATAAAAAAGAATCTTCCTCTTGGAGTTGTTTAGCAAGAGTGAGGCCAAATTAGAATTCTCCACTCCTTTGTCTATGTCTTCTTTTTGTATGTCATCTGTGGTCTGTAGCCTGTGGTCTGACTGGTGTGTGTGTGTGTGTGTGTGTGTGATATCCCTGTTGTTTCTAACAAAGGGCTTAGCTTTGTCTTTATTGTATAGCACAGGAAACGATATGGGGAAGGAATGAAGAATTTTGTTTTCAAAATCTTTAACCGATTTTATGAGGGAAGAAATTACTAACGTCAGCTGACACAAAATAGTACTGAAAATGTCATCTTATATCACATGTTGTTTCCAGCATTCATAGGATATTTGTGTTTTGCTTTTTCTTTTTGTTTTTTAAAATTGCTTTCAATCTTCTGGTTGCTTTTAGCAAATAATTACCCCAATACAAACATACACACACACAGTCATGGAAGAGTACTTATTTTAAAATTAAAGCTATGCACTTAGCTTAGGTTGTAAAAGCTGATTACATGGGAAGTCCAATGGTATAGTAAGGTTGGTTACATTGTTTTCTTAAAGGCAGGTTAAACTTAAACGGGCTGATTACACAGTATTGACCATACATAGTTTTAAATAATCTCAAGGTATATTATTAACTTGGTTTCAAAGTCTGGCAAAAGTCCTGTTTCTGAGCCATTTTCAGTAAAAGCTGCTTCATGAGCCCCTGTAAGAGATTTGGTCAGCACGGGTTGATACTGTTGGGGGTTTCTGGATCCCACACCCTGGGGATCTCAAGTAACAGCTATGGGTCTTTTACTAAGAGTTTTTAGGTCACAGGTTAGAAAGTTGGGGACAAGGAGCTTTGGTGTATGGGAAGTCTAAGTAGACAGACCGGAGTCTTAATTAATGTCTGAGGGGCAGAGACAATAGAGCTGTGGGAACACATGGGGAACCACCAGACTTCATACGATGCTTCAGTAACACCAAGGAAAGGCAGCTTGGGGTTAGTGGCCCCCCCGCAGCAATTGCATTTGGGTCTGACAACCCCTTTGATGTCTGCCCCCACACCCATTTCTGTCTGCACACCCATTTGTCAGCGGGGTGTAAAATCAGTTCTACCATTGGGGGTACTTACTTTTGACCTGCCATGCTGCTTCGACGTAGTAGAATAGAAGCCAAGACGAAAATCCCCACACTCTTCACAAGACACAAGGGAAGACTGAGTCGTCCCCCCTCCCCCAACCCTTCCAAAACCAATGGTCAGAAGTCACCAAGTCCTTCCGCTGCCACCTGGTGACGTTACATAGCAACTACATAGTGTAGTTCAACATTAAGAAACAAAGGCTTCAATTCTCTTCTAATGTTCTAGTTTTACTAAAATTAAAAAATATTAGCTTTATAAAAACTTAAAGGATCTGCCTTTTAATGAATTTGTCTTTACTTTCAAAACCCTAAAAACCGTAAGACAGGAGATAGGGCAAGAGTAGGGGGAAGGTTTAAATGGGGTTATGGATAGGTGGGAAGATCAGAGGATGGGTAAACAATACTGCGAATGTTTGAAAAAGCCACGTGGAAGCCTATTATTTGATATTCATTCCAAATATATATCTATATATGTTCCTATATTTAAAAGTTCAATTGGAGTTATCTTATACAGAGGAAAATGCATCTCTCAGGAGCCATATATTTCTAAACCAGGTGTGGGACAGCACCCATGGAACTGATCAGGAAGTAGATGTCTTGGATACCTCCAGAGCATTGCAGGCTTCTGTTGGTGGCTCAGCTTTATTAATCTCTGAGTCTACTGTGTCAAAACCAGCCTGCAACAATAGGCGCTTACTAAATTCTTATGAATGTGTTGGGGACAGAGCAGACACACTGAATGGTCTCTTTTAGGGGTGCCACAGATAGTTTGTTGTCTGATTGGACTTTTGGTGAAATCTCTCCATTCTTCTAAATTAAATGCAGCACTGTTTGAAGCCTGTACCTTGCAGACTGTAGTTGGCACAAGAAGTAAGGAAGGCTCTCAGAGAACCACACACAGTCAAGTTGTTGCCATTTGCCTGCTTCCACCTTCCCTTATGCACGGCACATGTCAGGTTTCAGAAATTTCTGGAATTAAGGTGACAGAAACGGCTACAGGTCCTAGAGACAAATGTCTTGACAAAATTGCTGAAAAAGAACATGAGTGTATTGGTCAGGGTTCTCTAGAAAAACAGAACCAACTGAAGAGAGACAGTGGGACAGAGAGAGATTTTTAAATTATTTACTTTTTTTCATAAAATATATTTTGATTATATTCCTTTCCCTCCCCTAACTCCTCCTATATCTTTCCCACATTGCTATCTACACAACTTCATGATCTTTCTCTTTTTCTCAAAAAAATTAGAAAAAATAATAAAAATGAAAATCAAAACAGACAAACTATATCCCTCTAGAGGCACTGCAGATGTAGCCGCTGTGTCACATGTGCATCAGTAGGTGGCACAGAGGAGAGAGTTTATGTCTACATTCAGTGTTCTGACCTATGAACATCTAAATGAGTAGTAGCCTAACCTTCCCTGAAAAAAAGCAAGCTGGAGACCAACACCATTTTGGTGCCAGAGTGCCTGCACAGGGAGCTTGCCTGTGCCAATCACCAGTCCAGCACCAGGCAAGCACAAGATGAACTCCCAGGATAGGAAGCAAGCCAGAGACTAGAAGAATCCTTCCTGGCCCTGGATGTGGGAGTTATGGATGAGCTGGCCCCAAGGGTGTGAATGTGGGAGAGCCAGCCCTGCCTTTTGTCTACTTTGCAGTGATTCATAACAGTAGCAAAATTACTAAAAAAAAATAAGTTATGACATAGAAACAAAATAATTTTATGGTTAGGAGTCACCACAATATGAGAAGTTGTATTAAAGGGTCTTAGCATTAGGAAGTTTAAGAACCACTGCATTAGATCCTTGAGCCTTGAGGTGAGGGATTTGATAAAGACATTCCAGAGCTGGGCGTGGTTGCACACGCCTTTAATCCCAGTACTTGGGAGGCAGAGTCAGGCAGATCTCTGTGAGTTCAAGGCCAGCCTGGTCTACAAAATGAGACCAGGACAGACAGGGCTACACAGAGAAACCCTGTCTCAAAAAAGAAAAAAAAAAAAAAAGAAGACATTCCATTTGGGGCTGAGTGCTCCAAACCACCTCATTGTTTGCCCATTGTGAATTTGTGGACCTCTGTTAATAATTACAGTTTTCTGAAAAGGGTTGAGTGATGCTCTGATCCCTGAGGCTTTTGCTTGACATCTTGAGATTTATTTTGGTTTGGGTTTTCTTTAGTGATTTTATATCCTTGTTAAACTCTACTTTCATGTCTTGAATTGTTTCCACTATCTCATTCAACTGTTTGTGTTTTAATGGTTTTCATTGTGGCATCTATTCATATTGTCTTTAAGGACTTTGAACATTTTCATAATTATTATTTTGAAGTCCCTGTCTTGTACTTTGGCTAAATAGCATTTCTTAGGGTCTACTGCAATAGGGATATTGGTCTCTGGAGGAGGCATATTGTGTTGATTGTTCATATTTGTGTTTTTCAGCTGGTATCTAGGCATCTGGAGTTATGATGTTCTAAGCATTTCTTGGTGTAGACATTAGTCTTATCTTTGTTGGGTGAGTGTTCTGCACTTTTAGTTGCTGTCGCCCACTGTGGGTCCTAGCCAAGAGCAGTGGATGTGGAGTCCAGTCCCTATTGCTGTTCGGCACGTTGGTGGGAGTCACAAAGGAATAGGTTAGAAGGAAAAGTCTGAGATGGGTGGCAAGGAATAACAAGGGGACCCTGGATCTACACCAAGAGGCTGAGTCCCAAGGGGATGGAGGTGGTCTTAGAGGAGGAGATCAGGGAGGCAGGCTGCAGCATGACTAAAGGTAAGTCTGGAGAGACTGGAATAGGGAACAGGAGAGATGATGAAGGTCCCCTACCTGAGTCCCGGCCTAGTGTGGCAGCTGTGGGTCCCTAGTAGAGAGAGGATCTGCAGGCCCACAGAGTCACAGAGGACTAGAAACTAGGCTGAAAGGGACCACCAGGGAGAACTAGGGGGACCTTTTGAGAGAGATTTTGTTTTTTAAAGAATTAGCCACCTGTTAGAAGCTTTTCAAGTGTAAAGTCTGAAGGTGGCCAGCAAGCCGAAGCCTTGGGGAATTCCAGTTTGAATTTAAGTTGGGCTTCTGGCAGAATTTCTTCTGACCCAGTAGACTTCTGCCTCTGCTTTAATGGTACCTTCAACTAGTTAGCTGAGGTCTGCTCACATCATCTATTTTCCTCAAAGTCTACAAATCTATGCCGGGTGGTGGTGGCGCACGCCTTTAATCCCAGCACTTGGGAGGCAGAGGCAGGCGGATCTTTGCGAGTTCGAGGCCAGCCTGGTCTACAAAACGAGTCCAGGACAGCCAGGGCTGTTAAACAGAGAAACCCTGTCTCGAAAAAAACAAAAAACAAAAAAGTCTACGAATCCAAATTAATGTTCACCTCACTAAAAAACAGCCCCAAAGGCACATCCGGGATAGTTTGGCCCAATGTTTGGAAACTGTAGGCCAGTCAAGTTGACAAATAAAACTAAACACCCCAGCAAGGTACCAGGGAAGCACCTAAACTCTCTGTTTTCATAGCTGTTATCAATATGTGTATTCAGGAGAAAGCTGTCCACCCACCATGATTGCACTCTGTTTCTGCAGCCAGGCAGCTGAGAGGCCTCTGTGTTTTGCAGCCTACATCTTTGTTTTATTATCACCATTTGCAAACTCATCTCCATTAGTTTACGCTCAGCAATGTGGCGTACATAGACATGTTTCTACGGATATGTATTTTTCTATGGATATGTCATAACCCCACCTACATGATGTCCCCACTGAGTTATTTGGGACATGCATTGATTTAAGGTTTTCTTTCATTCTAGGATAATAAATATTTAACAGACTTCTTCCTTAGTGGAGCATACCATTCAGGGCAACCCGAATCATTGTTCTCACGCTATAGCCATCTGTGGCTTAGGATAAACCTTTTCTTATTCCCTTTGGAAGATAAGCTATGTTTTTCACTGGTTTAGCCATCAAATCCTAGGGTTCCTCCTTCAGTAGTTCTTGCCACTTATCCAGCCCCTCATCATTCATGCCCTGAGCCCCACAGTAGCTCTTTGCTAGGCCAGCCAACTCTGACTCTAACAGGCGATCTTTGAGAAATGTGCACCTCATCAAGTTACTTCCTGTCGTCAACCTCTCAGTAGTCCGGTCAGGTTGCTTGGATAAAGTATACACAGTGGTGTAGTCCAGATAGTGCTCTTTGTGGTCCTTGTCCACTTCTCTTAAACAATTTTGTTCCCATTCACAGTGGCCCTTTGTTGTAACCTATACCATCAATCTGTTCTCTACAAAGCCACAGAGCTCTCCTCTCCACTTGCTTATCTGATTTCTGTGTTGCCAGATATTTCTTAGCCTGCAACCAGCAGCTCCTCCCCCTTACTCTTCACAGCCTGTGTTCTCTCCACCACTGTGTGCTGAGGCTGTGGGTATGTCCGCTGTAGGCTCTGCCCTCCGATGGCCAAGGAGAAAAAGTGTGACCCTGCCTGGGCTCCTGGGTCCTCATCTCACATTTGCTAACATGATTGAAAGTGCAGGCCCTGCACTTCCTATATAATCAGATATATTTATACTTCTCAGATCTCTGAGGTGGTTGAAGAATAGACAGCTTGAGTCTCATAGCTAAATCTTGAGTTGTTTAGGAATCAAGAGGGCGTTCTAGATCTAAGAAGATGGTTATAATAGTGATGCAAGTTAGTATGAAAACTAAGTCAGTTATAGAACTTTAAACTCATGGAGATGGTTAGAAGGTAGAAGGTTAAAGTCAGGGGCCAAATATGTATGAACTGGACATTGGGAAGGTATACTGGGCCATTTAACTCTCATAAATGTGGCATATTTAATTTTGCTGTTTTGTATAGAATTTACTGTTATAAGAGAAAGAACCATTTGTTGGAATGAAAAGAGAAGCTGTTGGGGGGGGAAGAGGGTGGAAGGGTGGGACAGGAAGGGGGAATAGGGAAGGGTTTGCGACTGAGATGTAACTTGAAAAAAAAAATAAAGTACTTATAAAAAAAAAAGTGTCACAGGGAAGGACACCCCATGTCAGGAACTCTGGACTCCAGTTGGCTGGTCAGGGAGTCCTTGATGGCTGGGTTCTTTGGTCTACCATACCTCCTGCTTGTCAGACTCAGCCTTCATTCTGTTCTTTTTCATCTGTTCCATTTTGGTTGAATTGGTTAGAGGCAGCCATTATTATTGGAAAGAGGTTTGGCTCCCCCCACTAACTCATGTTGATGTGTGGTCCTCAGTATGATGGTGCAAGGAGACAGTGGGGTCTGAAGAGGTGTTCATTGTGAAGGTGGTCTGGCCTTACGAATGATAGAACATCATTTTTCCGAAGGCAATGCCCGTCTTAGGAGTTTTGCTCTCTCTCCCCAACTCTACTCGCTACTCATCCGTTATTCTGACCTATGAAACCTTCTACTATATTCTTCATATTTTCCATCTCAGGGTCCTCAGCAGCAGCTGAGCACCTGCTGGCACCATGATTATGAATTTCTAGATCCATGAGCCGAAGTGAACCTCTTTTCCTTATAGGTTACCCATTCACAGGTTCTCTGAGAAAGCAACAGAAACTGGAACAAAACAGTCAGATCCTTCATTTAGAATATAAAAACCCCAATTAACTCAGCCCTCACCCTCTGTAACAAAGCTCCTGGAAGATTTTGAACCACTTATCTTGAGAGATAACTCCTCTCCTTTGTCCCCATGGTCAGGGTTGATACACTTGAGTATGTACTTACTACCTTCCTCTACTTGGGCCACAGACTTCTCTGTAGTCCAACTACAGCAATAGCCTGAGGCTAGATGTCTGGTGATGTCTTTGTCCCATGACTGTCATGTGATAGACACCTGCTACATCCTTCACTAAAAATAGACTGAAGGCCCAGAAATCACTTTTTATGGAAAGCAGAGAGTTCAATATTTTTAGGAATCAAATAAAAATTTTTTTCAATGAAAATCTTAAAGTCTCTACATCAAACAACATAAATGGAGTGAATGTTTCCCCTTTTGATGGCTCTGAATATAGCCAGTTGCTCGGAACTGACAAGCAATGCCGCCCTTGGGAACTCCTCAAGAGACCCTTAGAGGTGCCTCATGGTTGCTGGGGTGTGACCTTTTCCTTTCACTGCTTTTCTAGGGCTTACTGTGCATGTTTCTCTAGTGCACTATTGAAGAGACACCTGTAGAGGGCTTGCCACTTGGTGGCCACTGGGCTGAGCCCTAGAGTGCATGCCACAGTTACATTCTAAAGGACACACTTCTGGGGAGAGTAATCAACAAGGAACAATTTGAGGAGAGACATATGTTCTGGATGTTCAGCTCATCTGTAGGGCTCCTGATCTACACAGGATAAGAGGACTTTTGTTTATTTAGGTATACCCTTGGCAGAAAAAATGATCAATTTCCAGCTGAAGAGGAAGGACATGTGGATGAGTGGTTCATGTGTGTTTTTGTGCATGTGTGTGTAGTATAAGTGTGCATGAGTATGTGTGTGTAGTGTATGTGTAGTGTGTGTATATGTGTGTGTGCATGAGTAGTGTGTGCATATAGTGTATATGTATAGTGTGTGTGTGTAGTGTGTGTGTATGCATGTATGTATGTATGTACGTGTAGTGTGTGTATATAGTGTATGTGGATGAGTCTGTTTGGTGTCCTGCTCCATCATTCTTGGCCTTATTCCCTTGAAACTGGGTCTTTTAACCTACAACCCAATACTTTGACTAGTTAGCTAGCAAGCAAGCACAAATAATCCTCTTGTCTCTGTCCCACTCCTGCTTCTGCCATTATATAGGCTTATGTGTATGGTCAAACCCAGTCCTTTAAAAACCAAAACCAAAACCAAAAAGCCCACCACCCACAGTACTGGGGTCCAACTACAGTTCCTCATATTTTCACAGTAAGATCTGTTACCCACTGAACTCCAAGGAAGAACTTCCTGAGCCTGCCTTAGGTATCTGTGCCATGGGACAGACACCTACATCTTCTTTCCTTCCCACCATGGTGGCTCCTCTGTTCTAATTCTATAGTTTGGGAGTTACTGGGCTCCTAGAGAGCCCTTCCTTGAGCATTACAAATAACTAGTATGGCAGCTAGTATGAAGACAGGTTACTGTTCAAGTGTGCACACTAGTCTGTATACACAATCTCCAGAGTTCTCTGGATTGCCAGGGAATGTCCCCTTGAGGAGGTCAGAAGAGTAGGATGTGAGACTCAGGATGTGGATTCCATGTCTCTTGCCTTGTGGCAGAAGCCCCACCACAGTGATGGAGAGGGGTGGAACCTTTTGCTGGGAGGTGCAGAGAGAGAGATGAAGAAAGGGTTCAGGGGACACACATTCTTATTCTTGATGTCAGACTCAAGCACATCCCTGTTCTTCTTATGGCTTGCTGGCTAAGCCTTTATGTGTTAGTCTGTTTTCTGTTTTGTAATAAAATACCAGAGGCTGAATAATTTTTAAAGGGAGAGGTTCATTTACCTTACCAGTTTGGAGGTAGTGTCAGTGGTTGTAGAGAGGGATTCTCCGGCTGTGTCACAGCATGGTGGTTGACATCATGGGAGGGAGTACATGGGAAGAAGAGGTCATATAGTAAGATGGGGGCAGAGATGGGCCCAAGAGGACTATGATAATCCCATGAGCAAAATACCCAATGACCCAACATCCTCCCACCAAGCCTCAGGTCTCAGATCTCCACACCGAGTATTGAGATTCCAACAAATGAGTCATCAGGAGCACAAACCACACCCTAACCACAACAGACTGCAAGGTTAATGATAGTACCTCTGAATGATTCAATGAATAATTTATAATGAATGATAACTTCCTAAGAAAGAGCCCAAGCTATTCTCTGAGGGTTTTCCATCATATGTATATCCAGATTTATATGATGCTAGTCATAGTACCCTAATCTCTGCCCATGCACTTGCCATGAGTCCAGAAACACTGGAAGGCACACATTCTAGCTCATAAAAACTGTTCTACATGGGAGAGGATGGATTAAGGCATCCATCCTTAATCCATTAGTTGGCATTGCACTCTAATATGCTCGATGTTCAGATAGATTTACAAGTTTGTGTCAGACCGTATTGAAAATGTGAAGGTTAGCAGTGGAAGCAGTAATTATGGATGCCAGATTTCCTGCAGCGGTCAGAGGGAGGCTAGTAGTCCTTGGGCATGGACACCTGTGCCTCTTATCCCATGTACTGGCAGCCCACCAGGTTGTCCTCTGACTTTCCTTTTCTTGAGCTTTGATATCTCTAATATCAGACTGCCCTTGCCTGGGATCATCACATCTCCCTCACCCAGATGAAAGCCATTTACTTCAGGAACTTCTCTGCAGCCCAGCCCTGCTGGTGTTTTCCTGGTACACGACCACTCCCTGGAGTCTGGTCTGTTGTTATATCCAGACTGGAAGCCTGGTGTGGCTCTGCGCTGCAAGGAGATACTAGCTAAGTGGCTACATGTAAGCCAGCCAGATTCTCACTGATTTTAAAGGGAATTCTTTTCTGGCTTTTAGAATATCAGAGACTGGGTGCGATCCGGCGCTTGGGATGTTTATGGAATCCATAAAATTCAAAAATCAAAAAAATAGCTCAGAGGAGAAACAGTCAAGGCTGCCATGTCAATGTGGGCCATGCGATCCTGTAGGATGAGCAAGTCTGGGGCTGATGGGGACAAGTCCTAATGTGATAGTCATAAGATGCCATGGTTTGGGAAAACAGACTAATATCAGTCTTTGTTCTGATATCCCCCAGGCCTCTCTGTGAGCATCTACCGCAGCACTAGAGCCCATCTGGGTCCCAGCATTGTGAAAGTACAACAAAGGCATTGTCCTCACTTTCCTGTGGTTGGAAGGAAGGTCAACACCCACATTGACTCTGTTTGTTCTTCAACTTTGCTCTCCCACTCCAAACCACTCAGGGCCACTAAAAGGGCAAGGACAACAGCTGGCCTTCGACACCCCCATTTCAAAGTGCTGAATTTAACATTTTATTAAATTTCAGTGGTTGGATTTGCCCATATGGATTGTTTCCATGGACACTTTTGTTTCTTGTTTAGCTTGTATGAGAAACACAAACCAGTTTCTTACTGCTTGGAAGTGTTCTCAGGGAAAACACCTTAAATTGATAAGACGAGATATGGCAGCTAGGTTGGGCCAGCGGCATTCTTTCTCATTATCTGATTTAGAGTGCATGCTCATTTCTCTCTGACTCCAAGACTTTCATTAGTCCACGTTTGTCCTACAAAAAATTTGAAGATTAGACAAATATTTTTTTATGTCATCTTTTAAACAAAGCCAGTTCTCCTTTTGGAGAGAAAGGGGCCCTGGGAAGGTAAGGAGCTGGAATATGGAGGGAAGAGAAAGGAGATGAAATAAAAGAAAAATTGGTGCTGGGATATGGAAAGTCTGTACGTGTGCCAGAAAAGAGGACAACAAAACACATTCCTCAGGTCTCTGTAGAAACTGAGGAGGGCCGTTCAGGTCAGGTTCTACCTCTTTGGTATAGGCTGAAAGACCCGGGGGAGGGAAGTACCTCACCCGACACTCAGGATATCACGGCCGCCCCAAAACTCGCAAGAGACCATCTTGATGCAATCACAAGAGGTTTATTTCGGGGGGAAAAAGGGGGGTGCTCAGTGCACTGAGGGACGCCACTCATATCCCACGCAGGGCTGAGTCGCGACCCTGATTTGGGGGAGAGTTCAATATTTAATAGGGGAGCACCAAAGATTAAGGGGCGGGGGGGGGAATTACAGGTGGGAAGTACCAGCCCAGCCCATCCTTTACCACAACCCAAGGGGGAGGGGAAATACAGCTGGAATGTACCAGCCCAGCCCATTAGTTAACCAGCGGGAAACATCCTACATCTGTTTGTCTCAGGAATGAATCTAATCTTGTTTTGTTATCTACTTTGTGGTCAGCCAGTTCCTGAAGCCCTGGGGGCCCGTGGCCCAATTGACCTTCATTCTTGGTTTCAACCTGTTTATTTATGGTCAGCTAAGTTCCGGGAATCACCTGGCGGCTGGCCTGGCTCTACTGCCGACTTAGGGGGTCTTTTAATAATTTTTATTCCCTTCATTCCCCACTCCTTTTAGTCCGTTGTTCTAATCTTAGAACCTATATATCTGTTTTATTTTATTTATTATCTTGTCCCCGTAACCCTTGATATTGTTTCAGCATTAAAATCTGTACGGCGCTTACTCTTAATTGATGAAAGTACTGAGGGGCCTGCACTACGGCAGCTGTTCCAGTGTCATATCTGATCCTAAAATTACAGCTAAAGTCAGGGAAATAGGCTCTTTTAAATCGCTTAGGGCGGAAATCAAATTCATCCATAAAGGCATACTAACATACAATAATCTTTGGTATCATTAAAGATATTAGTGGCAACACAGGGAGTTAGTCCTGTGTTGCAGGCCCATCATTTATCTATGTCAGGATATAAGTATGTGGTATCAGAAGTCTTTGGAGACCTCAAGGTCTCATTGTATAAGTGTTAATAGGCAGCAGGTGGGTTTTTTAAACAAGTCCTTTTTTCTGATACTTCAGTTAGGGTCAGTTTGTTTTTTTTACATCATGAGCAGGCGTCATGGTTGGTGGTGTTATTAAAGTACCCAACGCGGCAATGCCCTCATAGTAAGGGGGTCCAGAAGTTAAACAGAGCCAACATCCTCCACACCGCCTAGCCGCACTCCTGTCCCTACCTTTCCTTGGACAGACGTAAAAATCTTGTTGAGCCAGCCCACAGCGTCCCTCTGGTCTCCCACATCCGAACTTTGCTCCTAGCCCTATAGAGTGTCTTTATTGAGGGTCCCTCTCAGGGAGGTTCTGGGGGTCTGCCTCAGAAATATCCCACTGTTCCAGGCCTGCAGCTAGCTGGCAGAAGTCAGGAAAGGGAGGGGGCTACCTTAGAAATTGACCAGACGACTTCCCCAGTTTGGGAAGCTACCTGACAAGTACAAGTTTTTGAGGGGCATGGGGGTTGTCATTCCCCATCTGGAGAGCACCTGTGACGCAGGCATAGCTTAAGAGGGTCTATAGTCTTTAATCTCCACTCATCCTTAGGAGGTTCAGGAGTTTTCTTTACGTGCGAGGCGTGGATCCAAGCAGAGATGTCCTCTACCTTCATTGGGGTGGGTAGTCGAGAGCACCAGGTATGGTCCCTTCCAGTGAGGCTCAAGGTTCCCAGCTCCATGGCGCCAGACGAGTACGGTTTCTCCAACCTGGAACTGATGAGACAGGCTCTGGTCTCCAGCTTTATAAGCCTCCCAGAGCTGCTCCCAGGCCTCACGCCAAACTACTTTAAGGGCTTTTATGCGGGTGACAAGGGGTTAGAAAGGACAACATCAGGATGGAACACTCAGCCAGCCTCAGTAAGAGAAGGAGGCCCCCCACAGAGAATCTCATAAGGTGTCAGCTTAAACCGCCCCCGGGGTGTTCCTGACCCAGAATAAGGCAAAAGGAAGGAGGGCTGTCCAGTCTCCCACGCCGGTCTCTAAGGCTAATTTAGTCAAGGTCTCTTTTAGAGTTCTATTTATCCTTTCTACCTGTCCTGAACTTTGGGGATGGTAGGCACAATGTAATTTTTATTTAATCCCCAGTTGAGTGGCCAGTCGCTGACTTACCTAGGCAACGAAAGCGGGTTCATTTTCAGACCCAATTACCTTGGGTACTCCAAACCTCGGAAAAATTTCTTTAAGAATCTTCTTGGCCACTGTATTGGCAGTCTCAGTCCTTGTAGGTAAGGCCTCTACCCACCCTGAAAATGTATTTTCAACAACAAAGCTGCTTCCATCAGTGTACCAGTTCAGACTTCCTGGCCAGGGTCGGTCCTTTAGGTCACTCCGGGGACCCGTTTCTTCTGCCAGGATATCAAGGCAGTGGTGGGCAGGAGCAGAGTCATCAGCCTCAGGCAGTAGGGTAGCAGGATTCAGGGTGGCCAGGGGAGGGGGGTGTGAATATCACTCTCTTAGTCAATAATAGGCTTTGGTAGTGGGTCATTTTAGCATCCACCGGTCAGGGGGCTGCCGGATAATGTTCTCAAGGGCATGGGGTGCCACCACTGTAATGTGCTGTCCCAAAGTCAGTTTATCAGCAGCATCTTTGACAAGTAAGGCCACATTCACAATAGCTTTCAGGCATGTGGGCCATCTGCTTGCAACAGGATCCAGTTTCTTAGATAAGCAGGCTACCTGTCTCTTTCAAGGTCCTAAAGTCTGAGTAAGAATGCCTCTGGCAACCCCTGTCTTTTTATTCGCATATAGAGTGAAAGGCTTGGTTAAATCCAGTAGGGCTAAAGCTGGTGTCATTAACAAGGCCTTTTTGATATCTTGAAAGGCCTTCTGATGTTCAGAGGTCCAGGTGAACCCTCCTCCCTCCTTGGTGAGGGGAAATAAGGGAGCTGCCAGCGTAGTGAAACCCAGAATCCCTAGTCTACAAAAACCAGCAGTGCCCAGGAATTTTCTTACCTGGCGCGGGGTGGTCGGGACAGGAATCTAGGTGACAGTCTTTTTCCTGGCTTCCGTCAGCCATCCCTTTTCATCTCTCAGGGTGTATCCCAGATAGGTGACCTCAGTTTTACACAACTGAGCCTTCTTAGCAGAAGCCGGATACCCCAACTCACCAAGTTCCGTCAGCAGCCTCTTAGTTCCTTGGAGACATTTAGGTTTAGTTGATGTTGTCAAGAGTAAATCATCAACATACTGTAACAATGTTAGCTGAGGATTTTCAGCTCTGAAGGAGGCCAGATCCCGATGAAGAGCCTCTTTAAAGAGGGTAGGGGAGTTTTTGAATCCTTGTGGCAATCTAGTCCGAGTTAACTGTCCCACCAGTCCAGTGTCAGGATCTCTCCATTCGAAGGCAAAGATGGGTTGGCTGTCAGGATGTAACTTCAAGCAGAAAAAAGCATCCTTTAGATCTAGAACAGTCTTAAATCTTGGACTGGCCTGTAATCATTAGTGCCTGGCTTCTTTACCTGTAACAGGGGGGTGTTCCATGGTGACTGGTAGGGAACCAAGATGCCCTGTCTGTGAATGTCGTCTCTGTTTTTTATTCTCATTTGGTCTAGGTCTTCTGTTGCCCAGGTTTCCTGTCTGTCTAGGCCCTGTCTCTCTCTCTCTCTCTCTATCTCTTATAACTGCGGCCAGTATTTTAGTCAAGTTTCTTTCTTGTTTGCAATCCCGCCTGTCCTCTCTCTCTCTTTTCTCTCTTTCCTTTTTTTTCTTTTCTTTCCTGTTTCTTCCTCAGTCTCTCTCTTATGATACACTTTCTCTGTCTCTCTAACAAGATTCCTATAAAGGCCATAGCCACAGCCGCTCGTTGTTTCCTCAGAGGTGGGTCAAAGGGAGTGTGCCACCTGTAGGCCTCCATCAATCTCTCAAGGAATACGCACGGAGGCTCAACAAGACCCTGAAGCACTCCTCTTACCTTGGTCAAATTGGTGGGGTGCCGAGCGCACCTCTGAGACCTGCCACTAGAGTCTGGCAGAAAAACTGTCAGCCGCTCCCTACCTGCAGCCGTGTTGAAGTCCCAATCTGGTCGATCAAGGGGGAACTCAGCATCGATCTCATTCGGGAGGGTAGTGGGGGTCCCATTGTCTCCGGGGACATTTTTCTGTGCCTTCAAGATAATTCTCTCCCTCTCCTCTGTAGTAAAGAGAACCTGCAAAAGCTGTTGGCAATCATCCCAGGTGGGTTGGTGAGAAAACATCAGGGATTCCACCAAACCTGTAAGACTAGCAGGGTTTTCAGAGAAAGACGGGTGGTTAGTTTTTTAATTATATAAATCAGCCGAGGAGAAAGGCCAATATTGTAAGGGTTGAAAAGCTGGTGGGTCCAGAGGGACTCAACCATTCGGAGGGGTAGAGCCAAGTGGAATCGGGTCCCTCTGGACTCAACCCTCTCTGGCTCCGAGTGCCAGTTGACGGCCCTCCCCCCTCTGCTCCTTGTAGTTCCAGGCTCGGCCAGAGCCCGGGCTGGTGTGGGGACGCCTGGGGTGGCTGGGGGAAGGGGGGTGGCCACGGCGGGCTCGATCACTCGGGTGGCTCCTCCATCTTGGGATAGATCTTAGGCGGAGCCCAAGGTGTTGTTTCCAAAGCTGGCTTTTGTTTTGATTTAGGCTCTGTGCCACGGAGAGCCAGGGCTCAGGAGCCTGGCTTCCTTTCTCTCACCCAAGGTTTTACCCATGGAGGTGGGTTCTGGACCAGGTCTTGCCAAACAGTAATGTATGGCTGTTGATCGGGATGAGACCCTGGTCTTTCCTTAAAGACAATAGTTTTTACCTCAAAAATAATGGTCCAGTCAAAAGTCCCTTTGGGTGGCCACCCGACGTCAAAAGTAGGCCACTCCGAAGCACAAAAAGTCTGTCACGGTCTCTTTTTAACCTCAACTGCCAAATTATGAGTCCTAGTTTTAACTTCAGTCCAATGATCCAGTGTCAAACTTAGAGGAGTCGTTACAGTCTGTCCCATTGTCACAAGTAACATAAAACACAAACACAAGATACACAGAAAAACACTACGAAAAATCCTTCTCACTCTCAAATGCCGGCACCACACCAGAAAAACAGATGGCCAGGAGGTCTCTCACGTCCCCTCTCAAGAGGACCACTGTATCCTCCCTGGCAACCAGATAAACAGACGGCCGGGAGGTCTCTCGCGTCCCCTCTCTCAAGAGGACCACTGTATCCTCCCCGGCACCCAGATGGGACCCTCCCAGGCGTCCCTGGGGTCCCTGTCCTCCTGGGACATCTCCCAAGGCTACAGCCGCTGATCCCTTAGCACGTCTGCCCGATCACCGATCCGTCTCCTCAAGAGACAGAAACGGCTGTCAAACCGAAAACAACCTTCGCAAAGCCAACTTTTAACGCAAACCATATAACAGAACCAGACAACAGAGACAAACCCAGGACACAAGAGATAGAAATCTCACAAACCAGACAACTTTTTTTTTTTTTTTTTTGGTTTTTCGAGACAGGGTTTCTCTGTTTAACAGCTCTGGCTGTCCTGGACTCGCTTTGTAGACCAGGCTGGCCTCGAACTCGCAAAGATCCTCCTACCTCTGCCTCCCAAGTGCTGGGATTAAAGGCGTGCGCCACCACCGCCCAGCTAAAACCAGACAACTTTTAACTTTTGCGCAAACCATATAACACGACCAGACAACAGAGACAAACCCAGGACACAGAGACAGAAATCTCACAAACCAGACAACAGAAATAGGCCCAAGACACAGAAATCTCACCTCCAAGTGGGTTCTTGTGGAGATTGGGATGGCCGCAAATTCCCGGCCAACGCACCAAATGAAAGACCCGGGGGAGGGAAGTACCTCACCCGACACTCAGGATATCACGGCCGCCCCAAAACTCACAAGAGACCATCTTGATGCAATCACAAGAGGTTTATTTCAGGGGGGGAAAGGGGGAAAAGGGGGGGCTCAGTGCACTGAGGGACGCCACTCATATCCCACGCTGGGCTAGGAGTCGCGACCCTGATTTGGGAGAGAGTTCAATATTTAATAGGGGAGCACCACAGATTAAGGGGCGGGGGGGGGGAATTACAGGTGGGAAGTACCAGCCCAGCCCATCGTTTACCACAACCCAAGGGGGAGGGGAAATACAGCTGGAATGTACCAGCCCATTAGTTAGTCAGCGGGAAACATCTTACATCTGTTTGTCTCAGGAATGAATCTAATCTTGTTTTGTTATCTACTTTGTGGTCAGCCAGTTCCTGAAGCCCTGGGGGCCCGTGGCCCAATTGACCTTCATTCTTGGTTCCACCCTGTTTATGGTCAGCTAAGTTCCGGGAATCACCTGGCGGCTGGCCTGGCTCTACTGCCGACTTAGGGGGTCTTTTAATAATTTTTATTCCCTTCAAGGCCAGATATCAGGCGATGGACTGGTCTCCATGCAGGTCAGGCCACCGCGAGCCAGCTCATTTTGTAGTAGCCAAATTAGAATCAGTGGCTGAGTGACAAAGTGCCTCTGGCTTCTTCAGAAGGTGACAGTATTCCAAGCAAGCCCTTCAGAAGATCTGACTCTTGACAAGAAAGGTAAAGGGTACATTTCAAAAATAAATCATTAATGCACTGGTGATCTTTTGTCATAATAAGATTGTAGTTGAGAAGAGGCAATGGGTAGCTAATCAAGAGTGAACTATTTCACCACTGGAAGCTATAAAAGACCCAAGGGTGCTAGGAAACTGCCCTCTTTCCAGCTCATATTCCACTACCTCCCTGGGTTTATGTGTCAAGAGCATCAAATTGCTATATGGACCCCTCAGACACCAAGAAAATAAACTTTGTGGCCTTGCTTCCCCTCACCCCACATGCCCCCTTGGAGACCAGCAGTCTTGACCTCCAACCCAGAGGCTAATGGACTTCTATGAACAACCCCAGAGTGGTGAAGGGCACCACAGTTTCTGGGTAATAGGCCAAGAAGGCAATGTTGGACACCTGGGATCCCCAAACCCTTGAACCAATTGCTAACACAAATTTTCTGGATCTACATGGAGGATGCTGTGGTACCCAGGGCAAAAATCTACGTTTATTAGCCCAGCATTTACCTCCATCTCAACCCAATGAGACGACCTTGGTCTTTGCTTGTTAACCTCAGTCAATCATTTCAAAGCCTCAATCAACAAATATGTTAGCAAATTGCTTTGGGCATAAGTCCTTTAGCATTTTGACATTGATTCCTAAGGAATTTTTTTTTTTTTGGAGTACTGAATAAGAGTTCTTCAGAGCCTGCTTCATAGTGTAGTAGCCACAAATAGGCAAGGGAGTGAAAAAGCAGACAAGGCCATGTGAGCCTCTGGGTGACTTGGAGTTTGTTGTACTATACTGCAGCTAGGCAGAACCATCCCAAGCCAGCTGTGTCCTTCAGTTTTCTGCAGCTGGCAGGCAGGGCTGGAAGGGATCAGAAGTCAGTGTCACAGCCAACATATGTTGGGAAGAGGCAGTCTTGGGATGCTGTTTGGAGCAAGACTATCAAAAGCAAGAAGAGAGAACTGCTTTGTACTACCACTAGGAGTTGGAGGCATCAGATTGAAAGCTGTCTTGATGTCTTTGGTAGGGTTCATGAGTCACCTGAGCCTTAGTTCATAGCCAAATACTTCTAGCCTTTTGCTTGGTGAGACTATCATTATGTGAACCAGTTTGGTGTCCAAATCTCACCTAAGACGAAAGAGTCCTCTGGTTGGATAGGCACTACTGGGCTTGTCCTGGGCTCTCTGGTGGCTGTTGGCACCTGTCAATTCTGTTTCATGGGCCTTGGCATTTATGGTTTGGAGTCTGTAGTTACTTATGTAATTTCTGCACATGTGGCCACAGCTGCTCTCTCCTTTCCCAAGACAGTTCTGTTGTCTGCCTGTGCTTTTGTTGTGATCATTTTCTTTGTAGAGGTATGCTTTGTGCTTCCCCATCCAGTTAATGAGGCTTGGAGATGTTACATGTAAAAGTTCCTCAGTGTGGCTGGAGACCTTGGGACTCAACCTTTGGTTTATAGATCATCACTTGCCCCCAACCAGGGGAGGAATATGTTTCTCTCCTTCCTTTTCTTTCTCTTTTGTGAAATGTTGAAGTTGGGCTAGAGGTGTAGCTGAGTGACAGAGCACTTGCCTGACCTATATGAGGCTCTGAATTCCATTCACCCAGAACATCCTTTTAATTCCTAAACAACTTAAAACTTAAGCATGAGACTATAACTATCTAATCTTCAACCACATCAGAGACCTGAGAAGGATAAATATATCTGAAAAAACAGGAAGTGCAGAGCAAGCAACTTCCAAAGCAGCTTCCAAAAGTAAGAGATGACAGACAACTGGCTGCCTGGACAGTCCCCAAATTCTCTCTATAACATTGGAGAATCTATCTTCAGCCTTTTGGCCCAGTGACTCTGACAGACATTAATTGTAAAGCAGGAATTATGAAGGACTTGCCCACCCTGTCTTTGCAGAGCTAGGCTGTTGATTTACCTGCTTCCAAGTTTTGTCCTTTTCGGACAGCATTCTGTCTACCGTAGAAGTAAGGGATTTTTCTTGCCAGTTCCAAGCTTGTCACTAAGGCAGCCATATCAAAATGGACATTCTTCCATGCTCATCATGTACTTGGAGAACTATGGGGGTTGCTGTCAGGAGCTGACATGTCTCAATATCAAAAAATCTTAAGAAAACATCTTTAAAAGACTGGACAATAAATGTTATTATTAACTTGTTTACCCATTTTTCCATTCTTATTTGGGACCCCAAACAGGTTTCCTACATCCCACATTAGCAGGAAGCAATTCTAAGAGAGCAAGGCCTCCTTCCCAGAAGGTGGAGTGTGTTATTTTTTTTTCATTTGATGGGTTATAGATGTTTGTTATCATTTAGGGGAATTGGTTACAAATTGTTAAATGGTCTTGTTCTCAATGTTTAGGAGGTTAGGCCCATGATTTCTCTTTTTCTTTTCTCTATTCTTCTTTCTCTCTTATGTAGGGGGAAAAGAATAGAAAAGGAAAAAAAGGTGGTATAGACATGATATAGGAATGATAAAGAAAAGGGGTAGATTATTGAATGCACTCTTATATCTTTATATATTGATACAAAATTAAAGTTAACACTTTTTAAGGTATTGTACCTATGTAATTCTTAAAATGCAATGTGAAGTTCTAGGCCTTTTGATAGCAACTGTCACAAACTGTTTAGGATTATTAAGAAATGAAAACTGATAGTCATTCAAAGTTGTCATTTTGTTAGGTACTAGTTTAGCATATCACAGATGTTTTCTAAGTTAATCAGAAATCAAGTTGCTAAGAGACAAGCAACATTTGCTTATTCAAATGTACAGAGATAGATAGATGGTCTTCAAAAACCTCAAGAGAACAGTGACTTTTTATTGCTGACTAATGAACAGTCACCATGTGGACACTGTATCACCATTTATCAGTCAATTTGTTGAAAAACACAGGGATTGTTCACAGTGTGAGTTGTTTCCATAGAGCTGGTGTGCACCTCGTGCACAGCTGTGCGCTTGAATTTCCTTGTGTGTGCAGATTCCTTGTTTTTTTCTTGGGTAATCTGCATTTAGAAGTTCAATGGCTGAGTTCTATAGTAGAGCTACCCCTAAATATTTACTGCAGATTGGTTCCAAGAACCATCCCTGGATATGAAAGGTCCATGGTTGCTCAAGCCTCACATATGAAAAGAGGTAGTATTTCCATAGACTCTATGCATAGACTCCTATGGCCTTTAAATCGTCTTGATGACTTGTGACACTGAAGACAACACGGATGCTAGATAAATAGTCCCACTGCATTGTTTAGGCAGCAACGACAAGAAAGAAGTCTCTATGAGTTCAATAGAGATGCCATGATTTTTCCTTTCGTGTGTGTGTGTGTGTGTGTGTGTGTGTGTGTGTGTGTGTGTGTGGTTGTTTTTATCTGAGGATGTGGAATACTTGCATACAGATGTTTATCTTTCTAAGAAAAAGCTGTTTTTGTTCTTATTGGGCCAGTTTTCATCTTCACTAACAATGTACAGGGCTGCAGTTGCTTCACCTCTGCCAACCGGGCTATGGCAGTGTAATTCTACTCACTGTAGTTTGGTATGTGCTTGTCAAACAGCTTTGGAGAGTGAGCCCCTTTCCCTTTATTACCAAGGGCAATGACATACTTAGGTTGTTTCCATTTCCTAGGTTTTGTGAATAAAGCCAGCAATGAACATGGCTGAGTATTTGTGTAGTAAGACATTGAGTCTTTTGCGTATATGCTGAGGAGTGGATAGCCTGGTCATATGACAGATTTATTATTTGCTTCCTGAGGGTTCTCCACACTGATTTCTGACTGTTTCCACAAGTTTGTAATCGCACCAATAGTAAATGAGGATCCCCTTTCCCCCACCTTCTCTCTAGCATTGTTTTTTTGATCTTTGTCATTGTGACTGGGGTAAGATGAAATCTCAAAGTTGTTTTGTTTGCATTTCAATAATTGCTAAGAGTGATGCACATTTTCTTAGTTATCTTTTGGTGATTTTTATTTCATCTTTTAAAAACTCTCTGTTTTGTTTCCAAGCCATTTTTTGAATGATTCATTTTTTTAATTCTTTGCTTTTTGAGTTCTTATATATTGTGGATATTAATCTTCTGTCAGATGTATATCTGGAAAACATTGTCTTCCATCCTGTTGACTTCCTAATTACTCAATTGCTTTTTTAGCTGTCCAGAAGCTTTTTAGTTTTGTGAGGTCCCACTTGCCAATTATTGGCCTCAATTCCTGGGCAGTTAGGATCCTATTTGCAAAGTCTTTCCTTTACCTCTGTCATGTAGGCACTGCCTATGTTTTCTAGGGGGTTTAATGTTTCATATTTCACATTTCGGTCTTTTATCTGTTTGGAGTTAGATTTTGTGCAAGGTGATAGACACAGATCTAATTTTATTCTTGTACATTTTTGGACATCCAGCTTTCCCCCTACACCATTTGTCGAAGAGGCTGTTTTTTTCTACAGTGTATGCTTTTGGCATTTTTGTCAGATATTAGATGGCTGTAGTTGCCTATATTCATATTTGAGGCCCTGATTTTGTTCCAGTGGTCTATATGTGTCTTTTTGTACCAGTGCCATACTATTTTTATTTGTCTCTGTAATATATCTTGAGGTCTAGAATGGTAATCCCTCTAGCACTATTCTTTTGGTTCAGAATTGTGTTGATTATCTTGGGTCTTTTGTGGTGCCAGATGGATTTTAGGATTTTTTTCCTTCTATTTCTGTAAGGAATGAGGTGGGGATTTGGATTGGGATAGCAATAGGTCTGTAGTTGGGTTTGGGGAAAATAGTCATCTTTTCACTATTAACTCTACAAATCTATGAGCATGGAAGGTCTTTCCATTTTCTAGACTTTATTTCTTTCTTTAGAGATTTAATGTGTTCGTTGAAGAGTTTTTTTTTTTTTTAATCTCTTCGTGTATCTCCAGATGTGGCCTATTTTAGTGAAACTTTCATGTGCTGCTGAGAAGAATGTATATTCTTTGGTGCTTGAATAGTATTTTCTGTAGACATCTGTTAGGTCTATTTGATGCATGATAATATGTAACTTTAGTGTTTTTATGTTTAAGTTTTACCCAGATGACCCGCCTATTGGAGAAAGTGGGGTACTGAAATCAGCTACTATTAATGGGTTGATGTTAATCTGCATCTTTAATTTCAGTAGTACACTTTTAATGAAATTAGGAGTACCAGAGTTTGCTGCGTACATGCTTAGGTTAGGAATGTCTTTTTGGTTAACTGCTCCATTGACATGAACTGTCCCTCTGTATCTCTTCTGATTAGTTTTAGTTTGAAGACTATTTTGTAAGATATTACGTTAGTGATACCTACCTGTTTCCTGGTCCTGTATTTTATTTGAGTACTTTTGTCCACCTTTTCACTCTAAGGTGGTACCTATTTTTAAAGCTAAGATGTGTTTCTTGTAGACAACAGATAGATTTTGTTTCTTGATTTGTCCAGTTAGCATGTGTCCTTTGATTGGAGAATTGAGGCCGTTAATATTTAAAGTTATTATTGAAAGGAGTGTGTTGATCTGGTCATTGTATTCCTGTTTTTTGGTGTTGTTGTTTATATTCTCAGTGGTACTATGTATTTCAGTAATTATGACTTTGTTTTTCTTTCTATAGTCTCTTGGCTATGCTCATTCCTCTCTTCAACGTGAAATACTGCTTCTTATATTTTCTTTAAGGTTCATCTGTTGGATATAAATTTCTTTTAGGCTGCTCCTATCCTGGAAAGTTTTTCTTTTTATGATATATGATTTTGCTGGGTATATTAGTCTAGGTTGGCTTTCATAGTCGTTTAAGACTTGGAATGCATTGCTCTAGGCTGCTCTGGCTTTTATAGTTTTGATTAAGAAATCAGCTATTATTCTGATGGGTTTTCCATTGTATGTGACTAATGTTTTCTCTTTTGTAGCTTTCAATATTCTTTCTTTGTTCTGTATACTTGGTGATTTAATGATGATACACTGTGTTTATTTTAACTTTTGGTCTTGTCTCTGGTGTTCTGTGTGCTTCTTGTGTCTGTATGGGTGTGTTGTTTCTTAGTTTGGGGAAGTTTTATGATCTTGTCAAAGATGGTGTATGCTATTGATTTGGATTCTTTCCTTCATCTATGCCTATAATTCAAAGGCTTATCTTTTTTAGCATTTATTTATTTATTCAAGTTATATCTCAATCACAGCCCCCTCCCTTCTCCCCTCCCACTCCCACCTTCCCACCCTCCCACCCTCCCAGCCTCTTTCTCCTCTCTCCTTTCCTTCTCCTCTGGTGAGAGGGTTTCTCACATATCAAGCCTCCATCAGTTCATCACTCACATGAGGACAAGAGCTTCCTCTTGCTCTGGGGCCCAACATGGCAACTCAGCTAAGGTAAAGTGTCCCATTAACAGATAACAGAGTCCATGACAGAGAATGCCAACCCCCCCTCCAGCTCCACTTGCCAAGGGATCTGTATAAAGACCAAGTTGCCTATCATCTATATTTGTATAGGGGGGTGGAGGACTAGTCTAATTTTTTTCTTCTTCTTTTGGTTAGTGTTTTAGTCTCTGTAAACCTCAAGGGACCTAGGTTGGTTGGTTCTGTTGATCTTCATGTGCTGTTCTTGTCCCCTCAGAGTCTCTCTATTCCTCCTCCCTCTCTTATACAGAGCTCCCAGAGCTCCACCTAATGTTTGGCTATGTGACTCAGCATATGTTTTGACCTGATGCTAGGTGGAGTTTCTCATAGGATAGTTATGTTAGGTTCCTGTTCCTTTGGAACTGTGAGTTGTAGGATAGTGTACTACATGGCTAAAATCAAATTATAAGTGAATAGATGTCATGTGCATCCTTCTGAGTCTGGGTTAGCTCACTCAGGATGAGCTCTTCTAGTTCCATCTATTTGGCTGCAAATTGCATGATTTCCTTGTTTCTGATAGCTGAGTAATATTCCATTGTGTAGATGTACCATATATTTTATTTTATTTTTTATACATTCTTCGGTTGAAGGACATCTGGGTTGTTTCTAGTTTCTAGCTATTATGAATAAAGCTACTATGAACATAGGTGAGCCGATGTCCTTGGGTTTGATGAAGAATCTTTTGGATCTATGCCCAGGAGTGGTATGGTTGGGTCTTGATGTAGACCTATTTCTAATTTTCTGAGATATCATCAGATTTATTTCAAAAGTTGTTGTACAAGTAATGGAGTAGGGTACCCCTTTCTCCACACCCTCGCCAGCATGTGCTGTCACTTGAGTTTTTGATCTTAGCTGTTCTGACAGGTGTGAGATGGAATCTCAGAGTTGTTTTGAGTTACATTTCCCTGATGACTAAAGATATTCAACATTTCTTCAAGTATCTCTTGACCATTAGAGCTCCTTCTTTTGTGAATTCTTGGTTTAGTTGTGTACTCCATGTTTTGATTGGATTATTTGGCATGTTGGTGTTTAATTTCTTGAGATATTTATATATTTTGGATATTAGCCCTCTGTCAGATGTGGGATTGGTGAAGATCTTTTCCCAATCTGTAGGCTTCTGTTTTGTTGTAATGGCAGTGCCCTGTAGAAAATGGCTAAATTATTTATTTATACTTAAATTATATTTAATTAGTAGGCAGTTGTTAATCCTTAACCCACCATTATAAATGAACACACAAACACCTGATGGATTTTTAACAAGCCTTGGCCTAGATTGTGCAATCTTAGCCCATCTAAGCTAGCTCTTAATTCTATTCCCCAAATAGAATTAGGTGACCCCATATAATATACATACATCCCTTTGGACAGCTATTCTCCACGCTATGCTGATGTTCAGCCATGTGGAATGAACTTATTTAATGTACCCCATTGTGTATCTCCTTCTTCCTGGTCTTGGCTTCTTGTCTTGGAGGCTTCTTCTAGAGGCTGCTTCTTGTTTTGCTGGAGGCTTCTTCTTCTTCTCGATGCTTCCTCTACCCAAGACGCTCTCTGCTTCAGAAGTCTGAGCATCTTAGTCCCACCTACCCCTGTCTTTGCCCAATCTCACACCTCAGCATTTATTTAACCAACCACAGACAAGCAAGGTAACACAGCATTACTGGATGTACAACAAGCAGGCTTCTGGGAGCAGATTAATTAACATTTAGAATGCATAACATCACCCCATCAGTGTCCGTTGCCTTACAGAAGCTTTTCAGTTTCACAATTTATTGTTCTGAGATCCTGAGCTATTGGTGTTCTGTTCAGGAAGTTGTCTCCTGTGCCAATGAGTTCGAGGCTTTTCCCCACTTTCTTTTGTATTAGATTTAGTGTGTCTGGTTTTATGTTGAGCTCTTTGATCCACTTGGACTTAGTTTTGTGCAAGGTAATAACTATAGGTCTATTTGCATTCTTCTACATGTTGACATCCAGTTAGACCAGCACCATTTATTGAGGATGCTTTCCTTTTTCCATTGTACAGTTTTAGCTTATTTGTCAAAAATTAAGTGACCATGAGTGTGTGGGTTTATTTCTGGGTCTTCAATTCGATTCCATTGATCAACCAGTCTGTTTCTCTCCCAGTACCATGCTGTTTTTATTACTATTGCTCTCTAGTACAGCTTGAAATCAGGGATGGTGATGCCTCCAGATATTTTTTTATTGTACAGGATTGTTTTAGCTATTCTGGGTTTTTTGTTTTTCCATATGAATTTGAGAATTGTTCTTGTATGGTCTGTAAAGAATTGTGTTGGTATTTTGATAGGAATTGGACTGAGTCTGTATATTGCTTTTGGTAGGGTGGCCATTTTTATTATGTTGATCTACGTATCCATGAACATGGGAGATCTTTTCATCTTCTGATATCTTCTTCAATTTCTTTCTTCAGGGACTTGAAGTTCTTGTCGTACATGTCTTTCACTTGCTTAGTTAGAATTACCCCCAGGTATTTTATATTATTTGTGGCTATTGTGAAGGGTGTTATTTCCCTTATTTCTTTCTCAGCCCATTTATCATTTCTACAAAGAAGGGCTACTGATTTTTTAGAATTAATTTTGTATCCAGCCACCTTGCTGAAGGTATTTTTCAGATGTAGGAGTTCTCTGGTGGAATTCATTGGGTCACTTATGTATTCTATCATATCATCTGTGAACAGGGATACTTTGATTTCTTTCGTTCCAATTTGTACCTCTGTGATATGATTTAGTTGTCTTATTGCCCTAGCTAGAACTTCAAGTACTATGTTGAAGAGATATGGAGAGAGTGGGCAGCCTTGCCTTGTCCCTGATTTTAGTGGAAATGCTTTAAGTTTCTCTCCATTTAATCTGATGTTGTCTACCAGCTGGCTGTATATTGCCTTTATTATGTTTAAGTACGGTCTTTTTATGCCTGATCTCTCCAAGCCTTGTAACATGAAGGAGTGTTAGATTTTTGTCAAATGCTTTTTCGGCATTTAATGAGATGATCATATTTTTTTTTTCTTTCAGCTTCTTTATGTGGTGGATTATGTTGATAGATTTTTGTATGTTGAACCAACCCTGCATCCCTGGGATGAAACCTACTTGATTATGATATATACTTTTGATGTGTTCTTGGATTTGGGTTGCAAGTATTTTATTGAGTATTTTTGCATAGATGTTCATAAGGAAAATTGGTCTGAAATTCTCTTTCCTTGTGGGTCTTTGTGTGCTTTAGGTATCAAAGTGATTATGGCCTCATGGAATGAGTTTGTCAGTGTTCCTTCTGTTTCTATTTTGTGTAAGAGTTTGAAGAGTACAGGTATTAGCTCTTCTTTGAAGGTCTGGTAGAATTCTGTGCTGAAACCATTTGGCCCTGGGTTTATTGATTGATTGATTGATTGGAAGACTTCTAGTGACTATTTCTATTTCCTTAGGAGTTGTAGGACTGTTTAATTTGTTTACTTGATTTTGACTTAATCTTGGTACATGGAATCTATCAAGAAAATTGTCCATTTTGCTTAGGTTTTCCAATTTTGTGGAGTATAGGTTTTTGAAGTAAGATCTAATGATTCTTTGAATTTCCTAAGTGTCTGCTGTTATTACTCCCTTATCATTTCTGATTTTGTTGATTTGAATATTTTCTTTCTGCCTTTTAGTTAGTTTGGCTAAGGGTTTGTCTATTTTGTTGATTTTCTCAAAGAACCAGCTCTTGATTTTGTATTATTCTCTTTGTTTCTAAGTTATTGATTTCAGCCCTGAGTTTGATGATTTTCTGCTATCTGCCCCTCTTGGGAGTGTTTGCTTCTTTTTTTATCTAGAGCTTTCAGTTGTGCTGTTAACTTGCTAATATGAGCTGTCTCCAATTTCTTTTTGAAAGCAGTTCTACAGACTTTCCTCTTAGCACTGCTTTAATTGTGTCCCATAAGTTTGGGTATGTTGTGCCTTCATTTTCATTGAATTAGGAATGTCCTTAATTTCCTTCTTTATTTATTCCCTGACCAAGTGGTCATTGAGTAGAGAGTTGTTCAGTTTCCATGAATGTATAGGTTTTTTGTTGTTTCTGTAGCTGTTGAAGTCCAGTTTTAATTTTTTAATTCATGGTGATCCGACAAGATACATGGAGTTATTTCAATTTTCTTGTATTAGTTGAGGCTTGCTTTATGACCAACTATATGCTCAATTTTGGAGAAGGTTCCATGAGGTGTTAAGAAGAGGTATATTCTTTTGTGTTTTGGTGAAACATTGTGTAGATATCTGTTAGGTCCATTTGGTTCATGATCTCTGTTAGTTTCATTAATACTCTGTTTGATGTCTGTCTCAATGACCTGTCTATCAGTGTGAGAGGGGTGTTTAAATCTCCCACTATATCAATGCATTGGGATTAAGGTGTGTTTTAAACTTTAGTAATGTTTCTTTTTACAAATATGTGTGCCCTTATATTTGGGGCATAGATGTTCAGTATTGAGATGTCATTTTGATTATTTTTTCCTTCCCTATCTTTTTTGATTAATTTTGGTTGAAAGTCTATTTTATTTTATATTAAGATGGCAACTCCAGCTTGCTTTCTGGGACTATTTGCTTGGAAAACATTTTTCCAGCCCTTTACTCTGAGGTAAATTCTATCTTTGTTGGTGAGGTGCACTTCTTGTATTCAGCAAAATGATGGATCTGTTTTCAAATCCAATCTGTAAGTCTATGTCTTTTTATTGGGGGGTTGAGTCCTTTGATGTTGAGAGATATTAATGACCATTGATTGTTATTTCCTGTTATTTTAATGTAGGTGGTGGTAGTGTGTTTGTGTGTTTCTTTTGTTTTAGCTCCAGTGGGGTTGTTTCCTCTGTTTTCATGGGTGTAGTTATCTTCTCTGGGTTGGAGTTTTCCTTCTAGGATCATCTGTAGAGTTGGATTTGTGGATAGATAATGTTTAAATTTGGTTTTGTTGTGGAGTATCTTGTTTTCTTCATCTATAGTGAATGAAAGTTTTGGTAGGTATAGTAGTCTTGGCTGACATCTGTGGTTTTTTAGGGCCTGCAAGACATCTGCCAGACCCTTCTGGCTTTCAGAGTTTCAGAAGAGAAGTCAGGTGTGATTCTGATGGGTCTGCCTTTATATGTTACTTGGCCTTTTTCTCTTGCAGCTTTTAATATTCTTTCTTTGCTCTGTATGTTTAGTGTTTCAATGAGTATGTGGCAGGAGGAACTTGTTTTCTGGTCTAATTTATTTGGTGTTCTGTAAGCACCCTGAACATTTATGGGCATCCCTATCTTTAGGTTTCAGAAATTTTCTTCTATGATTTTGTTGAAAATGCTTTCTGGTCCTTGGAGTTGGGAGTCTTCTCTTTCTTCTATTCTTATAATTCTTAGGTTCTATGTTTTTATTGAGTCCATGATTTCTTGGATGTTTTGGGTGAATAATTTTTTAGTTTTCTCATTTTCTTTGATTGTTATATCCATTCTTCAATTAAATCTTCCACACCTGAGATCCTGTCTTCCATATCTTGTATCCTGTTGGTGATGCTTGTGTCTGTAAGCCCTGATCTTTTTCCTAGATTTTCTACCTCCAGGATTGTCTCTGCTTGTGTTTTCTTTATTGCTTCCATTTCCATTTTTAGGTCTTGTACTTATTTACTCTTATTTACTTACTTCTCTAGCTTGATTGTCTTTGCTTGTATTTCTTTAATGGCTTTATCCCTTTCCTTCTCCTGTTTGTTTGTGTGTTCCTGCATATCTTTAGTAGATTTCTCCATTACTTCCATATGTAGGATTGTGATATTCTTAAATTCTTTAAAGGATTTATTTTCTTCTTTTAAGACCTCTATCGTTGTCATAAGTATAGATTTGTCATCATTTTCTTGTGTTTCTGCTGTGTTAGGATGGTCAGGGCTTGCTGTACTAGGATAGTTGGGTTCTGGTGGTGCCATATTGCCCTGGTTTCTTTTGATTGTGTTCCTTCATTGGCCTTTAGCCATCTGGTTGTCCCTATCATGGGTTGGTTGTTCCTGGTGCCCACTACATTTGGTGCCCGGGTAAGAGTCCTGGTCTGCAGACTAGATATTCTTGTATGATCCTGTATGAACCTGAGATCCAGAGGGTTACTTCAGGAAGGTTGGTAGGGCTGCAAACTGAAGGCTGTAGCTGAGGAGACATCCCCTCAGAGAAGTGGGAGGCACCTTGGTAAGGCAGGCAGGTGGATTATGAGTAGGGAGCAACTGCTTTGATCTTCAATATTGTTTGTATTTTTGTGATGAGATACATGAACTTTTGTTAGATCCATGTCTGACATGATAGAGCAGCTTGGAGCAGAATACAGATTAATACAGGATGGGACAGGTTGGATCTAACAGTTGGACATGGCTTGGATGTATGACATCAGGTGGATACAGGGGTTAGGCATCCTGGTCCAAGCCTAGAGTTTGGGAGTAGATCTGGGGGTTGGGGGAGGGTTCATGAAGGGGAGGATCATACGGACTCTTCATCTGTATTGAGCCATGTAAACAGCACTCTGTGAAACAGCACAGAATCTTTGGTTATGATTTTGATAGTGATTATTACAGTGGTATTGATGATGATTTTTTCCTTCCCATTGTGCTAGACTCTTGTATGACATTTGAGATGAAATAGGTAAGACCTTCCCTTCTTTTATCCTCATCTGCTTATGAGAGTGTTTTATCCTTTGATCCCACCTCTATTTTCCTTGGAATCTTTAAATTAGAACCACTTGTGTGCCTATCTGCTTGTGGAGAGTGAATCCAGATACTCAAATTGTACACATTAACTTTGGGCTTTTATGGAAGTATTTGTGTCACCTGGAAATTCCTATATTAAGGTGCTAGTGCTCACGACTTTACAATGTAATGTGAGTTTATTTAGAAACAGAGTCAATGCAAATGCAGTTAGTTCAGCTAAGATGAGGCTGCATTGGAGTGGGTAAGTTATAATGGAGTATGACTGATGTCCCTATTAGAAGGGAGATGGGACAAAGGCAGATGCACATACAGAGAGGGCACTGTGTGAATGTTTGGGATACACTCTCAAAGCCAAGGGGCTACTGGCCACCAGGAGGTTCTTCTGCAGCCTGCTGAAGGGAGCATAACACTTCCATGCTATTGTGTACGGTAACACCTGAATTCAGGTGATGTATTTTTTACTTAATAATGTCCTCAAATTATGACAGTAGTGGTGCTGACAGTTTGGATATGTGAAAGGGTAGCCACAAAATGCTTCTTGCAAGAGAAAATTTGAACATTTCCCACTTAATAAGTAAAGAAAAAAATTGCTAAGGTTACTGAAACCTATAGTAAGGTGTTACATTCTTACTGTTCCTATTTATAAGGTAACTTTTTTTTGTTTTTTCTTTTTTTTAATAATTTATTTTTTCTTTCTTCAAGTTCCATCTCAATCACAATCCCCTCCCTATTCCCCCCTCCAGTCCCACCCTTCCACCCTCCTCCCCCTCAACCCCCCCCATCCTCTTCCCTTCTTTTTTTTTTAGTTTAAGGTATTTCTTTTTTCCCCCCAACAGCTCTCCCTTTCAGTCCAAAAAATGGTTCTTTTTCTTATAACTATAAATACAATACAAAACAACAGAAATAAATAGGCCACAATTATAAGAGTTATATGGCTTAGCATACATTCCCAATGTCCAGTCCATATGTATTTGGCATCTGACTTTAACATTCTACTATCTAACCATCTCCATGTGTTTAAAGTTCTATATCTAACTCAGCTTTCATACTAACTTGCCTCATAATTTTAAAAATATCTTCTTAAATCCAGAACACCCTCTTGATTCCTAAACAACTCAAAATTTAACTATGAGACTCTAGCTATCTATTCTTCAACCACCTCAGAGAGCTGAGAGGGATAAATATATCTGATTTTGTAGGAAGTGCAGGGCCTGCAGCTTCCAAAACTAAAAAATGACATACCAGTGGCTGCCTGGACAGTTCCCATTTTCTCTCCATACATTACAGCATCAATCTTCAGCCATTTGGCCCCATTTCTCTGACAGATATTGATTGTAGAGCAGGAATTGTGAAGGACTTACCTACCCTGTTTTGGCAGAGCTAGGCTGTCGACTTATCTGCTTCCAAGTTTTGTCCTTTTTGGACAGAAGTCTGTCTACAATTGAAGCAAGGGTTTTTTTTTTTTTTGCCAAGAGAACGGCTTACCACCAATTCAATCATCCCCCACTGGAGATTCTTTGATGCTCATCTTCTACTTGGAGTAGAATAGGGGGTGCTGTCAGGAGCTGACATGTCTCGATATCAAAAAATCTTAAGTTAAGAAAACATCTTTGAATGCCATATTCATAAGGTAACTTTTTATCACAAGTGTGGATATGTAGGAAACAGTATACATGGGGTTTGGGCACAATTCCCTGAGGAGGCCTTCAGGTGGCCCTTGAACTTCTAGACTCCAAAATGATAAGACAATACATTTCTTTAATTTATTATTTATGTTTTATAATTAAAAAAATACATCTGTAGCACACCATGACTCTCTATTTACTGTTCATTTTCCATAGTTTCCATAAGGTGCCTACAGTTAACTATAGTCTAAAACATTAAGTGGTAACCTCTGAAAATAATTCTCAAGTTTTAATTTGCATGCTATGCAGAGAAACATAATGAGCCCCTCTCTAGACCACCCTCCCACTTATCACTTGGCAGCTGTCACACACATCAGATCAGTTGTGTACTGCAGCGCTTGAATTCAGGTGACATATGCTTTACTTGATAATGTCCTTGATAAAACATGAAAGTAGTGGTGCTGGCAATTTGGATGTTCGAAAGAGTAGTCACAAAATGCTTTCTGCAAGAGAAAATGTGAACCTTTCCCACTTAGTGAGTAAAGAAAAAAATATTGCCAAGGTTACCAAGATCTATAGCAAGGAGTTACTTTCTTACTGTTCCTAATTTTTTATTTTGTTTTTTTGAGATAGGGGTCCAGCCCTGGCTGTCCTGGACTCCTGGCCTGGCTTGTTTTGTTTGAGATAGGGGTCCAGCCCTGGCTATCCTGGACTCATTTTGTAGACCAGGCTGGCCTCCAACTCGCAGAGATCTGCCTGCCTCAGCCTCCTGAGTGCTAGGATTAAAAGCATGTGCCACCACATTACTGTTCCTAATTTATAAGGTAACTTTTTAGCGTAAGTGTGGATGTGTAGGAAAACAGTATACATGGGGTTTGGCACTAGTCCCAGTTTTAGGCACACATTTGGAATGGATAAAGGATAAGGATGGGCCACTGTATGCTGTTATGGTAGCCCTAGGAAACTCAGCATTCTAACTAATTTACTCTTCTGGGCCTGGTTGTCAGGGGTTCAGTTATAATGCTGAGTCATTGTTTCCTCATCTGGTCCATTTCGCTTTCTGGGAAGCCCACAGTTTAGAGTTGTGTGAGAAGCCCTCAGCAACCCTCAGTGGTCTTTTCTGAACTCCTCAAGTGCAGAATGTTGCTTGTCTGGTTCTCTAGCTTCCTCTCTAAGATTGAAGCTTCTGGTGCCTTTAGATCAGATGTGTCTCCTGCCTGAAAGGCAGGCTGTTTGGTCAGCTGGGTACCAAGAAATAGTGCAGAATGCCAGGGCCTCCTGTGTGCTCCATCTCCGCCTCCTCTCACGTGGGACATCTACTCCCTGGGCCCATGTCTAGCTATCAGATATTCATAGTGACCACTTCTGGAGCTGAAACTGAACCTGGTGTGCCCTGGTGGGCACTGTTTAGACTAATTCTAGTTTGCTGGTTGGTCTAGCAGTGCTGGGTCTGCCAGGCCATTCCTCAGAGCTCACTAGTCTAATGCCCGAGAATCCATTGCACCCATTTTCCAACAAAAGTTTTGTTCAAAAAGTTTCTTCAAAAAAGATCAGAAGAGCAAAAAGAAAAATAACAACCTGTATTCACATCATTTACAGAAATACACTGTAAATATTTTGATTTATGTTGTTTTTCCCATTTTACCTTTTGCTTACATATTTTTATCAAAGTGTATTAGTTATTTTTATATTCCTATGATATCTCTCATGGCATGGGTCTCAAACTGGACCAGTCATTGGTTGGCCATCCCCTCAATTTCTGTCCCATCTTTACCCTTGCATATCTTGTTGGCAGGAGGAATTATGGGTCTAAGATTTTATGGCTGGGTTGGTGTCTCCATCCCTCTGTTGGAAGTCTTGCCTGGTTACAGGAGATGGCTGTTTCAGGCTCCAAATCTCCCTTTGCTAGGAGTCTTAGCTATGGTCACCCTCATTGATTCCTGGGAGTTCCCATTGTCCTAGGTTGCTAGCTCATCCCAGAGATGCCACCCACCGATTCCAGTTCTCTCTTCTTCTGTCCTCCCCTCACTTGAACCCTCCTGCTCCTCTCTGTATTCCTTTCCCTATCCAGTTCCCTCTCTTCAACCACCCCCAATGTATGTTCCATTTCCCCTAGAAGAGTTAATTTTGGCTTACATTCCAGAGGGTTAGTGTCCGTAATGGCGGGGACAGCATGGCAATAGGCTGCAGGGATGATGACCGAGCTCATATCTTGAACTGAAAGCACAAAGCTGAGAGAGCAAACTGAAAGTCTTTAAATTGTCATAGGTGGCCTCCTGTGACATGTTCCTCCAACAAGGCCACACATCCTACACCTCACCAAACAATACCACTAGTTGGGGACCAAATGTTCAAAAGCCTGGAACTACAGGGGTCATATTTCATTCAAACCACCAACAAAGTAATGTGAACATTGCTTTAAAAAATTCAAAGTAGTTCTAAAGGTCTCATGTAAAATCTAGTGGTTCTGACCCTTCCCCACTGTCCAGATTCCCACTCTATGGACAAGCACTTCTGATCATTCATCTGTCTCTTCTGGATGCCACGCATGAAATCGTTTCCAAACTGTACTCATTCTTTATCTGTTTCATCTTGTGCCAAATAAGCATTTGTTCCTCACAATGTCTCCACCTCCGATTTCCTTCCCCGCTTCCTGTCAACTCAAGTGTATTTGGTGGAGATGATATTCAGAACATCACTGATACAGCTAAACTTCACTGCAGAGTGTGGAGTGAACCATGACTTCTTCCTCCTTTTTGGATACTTCCCTGAGAGTAGCATCGGGCGCATGTGTTTATTTATTTGTTTGTTCGTTTGTTTGTTGCCGATTCTTTGCACATATTTCATAGCCTCTCAATGCAGCTTTCTTCCAGGAGATTCATATCGAGAGGAGGATTCTTCAGTTCCACACTTCCCATATTCAACCTGCTTTTCCCTGCCCTGCCCCCTGGGGCATCCCGTGCATCTGTGACCCTGGGACTTTTCTTTGCTGGGGTTCTTAGAATTCCCTGCTGTGTTTCTTGTTTTCTGGATCTGACACCTTTCCTTATCGCTTCATGTATAAATGATGCTTGGTGGGCGTTAATGTTCTTGCCATTTGCTGTACAGATGAGCATGCTTTTCTTGGGTGGCTAAGGAAGGAAGGAGCTTTGGTGCATTATGGAGATGTAAGCTTTCCCTCTAGCTGGTGGGTGAGATATGACATCTTAGTGTTTTCTATTTCCCATGGGCTTTATTGATATTGATTTTGGATACTGATTTCCCTTCTTGGAAAAACTCCTATTTTGTATCCTTTGTTCAGTTATCTACTGGCTCCCAATCTTTTCACCCATTGAATGGATGCCTTCATGAATCTTAAATACCAACTTTTGACCTATTTCCTGGCTCCTCACCTCATTAAACCTGTAAGTTGGTTCTTCAGGATACATAACACTTCTTTATCATGTGTGTTTTACTTTTTATAAAGGTAGAAACACAAACATTAAATTTGCCACCCTGAATTATATTCATTCATGTTTTTATGGAACATACATCTAGATCTAAGAAAGCCAATACACATTTTCCTTTATAATCTATGGCTTTGATAGCTTTAGAAATCCTTCTATGTATATCTTACAGACAGATAATTTGAGCAAGCTTCTTCTATGTTTCTTTTCTTTTGTATCTGTGTTCCTGTAAGTCTACAGGCATTTCCATGCTTCAGGGGTCCTTCAGGGTCCTAATTGCTTACATCATCACCTGCGGACGGGTGCGACACACCTGGCGGGATGAAAGCTCTTGCCCACCTCTTTCCCTGTCTCTTTTCTCCCCCCTCCCTGTTTCTCTTTCCTGTCTCTCCCTCTGTCCCCCACGCTCTTTTTTCTCCTTTCTCTTCTTCTCTCTACATTCTGCTTCATGTCTCTTCCTCCGTTCCCTGTCCTAAACTCCCTTCCTCTTTACCTTAATATACCTTTATATCAGAACCATCGTGCAGCATGTTGTGATTCCTTGGGGAATATACCTTGCACGGGCCTGCTTTAGTGTACCATTCCACTGCACTATCATAACAGTTCCTGTCTGGGGATAGGAAACCAAGGACTATCATTTCTCCCACCACCACTTACTGAACAGTCCATTTTCTCCTTCCTTGTTTCTCCTTCTCCACATTCACATATGGAAGATAACACATGAAACACTATAACTTCAGGGCTGCCCAGCTGATTTCTGTCGCCACTGTTGTATCAGTGTACTGAAGACTTTTCTTCTAGAACCACAGAAGCTAAGTGATGGGGAGTCAAAATCCTGGGGGAGAAGTTTACAGCCTAAGTCCCAGGAACTGGGCTGAGAACACTCCAGCTCTCATCTCACTTTACCCCCTGACGTTGGTTCTCAAATACATTTTAATACCTCACAGGAAATGGTTTCACCATCTTCTGCTGTGACTGCTTAAGCTGTTTCATCCTTTACAAGTGCCTCTTCTACCGTCTCACTTCCTCACACCTCCACAAATAAGTTGTTTACACTCAAGGACTTGCCTCTAGAGGAGCTAAAGCTGTGGCTACTTCAAGGCTTTCTGATTGGCACTATCTCTCTCTTTGATTGCCTTAGAGGTGTCTAGCCTTTTACCCTTGTGTCCTGTAACAGGTTCACATGAAAGCAGGCCTCCTAGATCCTCCTGTTACTTTCTCATTTGCCCTCTTTTATGTGTTTGCCTGTCACTGTCAGCGTTCTGCTTCCTTGTTCGTTCTCCTGAGGTTGGCCCTCAGGATCTGCCCTCTTGCTTTCTGGCTCTGCTGACTCAGCACACAGTTGTGTCTCTGTGGAACTTTAGACTGGACTCAAGACAGATTTTATGACAAGACTTTATCTTGACTCAAGACGACTTGAACTTTCATTCACACTATGACTTTTTTTTTCTTATGACACAGAGAGGGAGGGAGGGAGGGAGGGGGGACAGAGAGAGAGAGAGAGAGAGAGAGAGAGAGAGAGAGAGAGAGAGAGAGAGAGACAAGGAAGAGAAATGTCAATTGATGGAGGATGCACACAATTAGTAATTTATCCACACAGAGCCCCTTTTGGTGTCTCTTGGATTCTCTTACTGTATCTTGAATAAGTCGCAATCAGTGCAGAAAAAAAACCCAGTAGAATTATGCATTGAGTTTACAAGTGATTTTGCTATTTTTATACTTTTCTCTCAGTTTAAAAAATACTTAATTATTTTTGAATTATGTGTACCTGTGTGTTGATGCAGCCCCTTACAGAGCAGCCATTTAGTGATTTGTTTGTGGTCAAGTACTTAACCTGCACCTGAGTGATACAGTTTGGCCTTTTACCTGGGACTTTCCATGCAGCTGGTATTTGCTGTGTTTTCCTGATACTGACGCTTTTGTTTTCCACTTCTGCTTGTTGTTTGACTCTGTAATGAGGTGGAAGTGTGATACTGACGATCTTGTTTTCCACACCTACTTGTTGTTCTCAGCCTACATAAGTAGTTGAACCTTCAGTAAAGTTTGTCACCTTGATCAGATTGTTGTCTTGGTGTCCCTCTTTGTATTCTTTGTCTCTCCAGTTCCCAGCCCCCTGTATAGTCATGTACAGTCAGTGGTCACAGGCAACGGCAGAGCGTATCTGTGTCTAGGTATGTGTATGTTGATGCTCATGGAGTCCAGAAAAGGGCAGTAAATCCCCAGAACTGGCATTACAGTCAGGTGTGAACTGCCCATGTGGGTCCTACGAACTGGACTCAGGTCCTTTGAAACAGAAGTACTTGCTCTTACAGGCTGAGCCATCAGGTGTTGAAGGGTCTGGGTGCTCTGCACCCTCCTTCTGGGACTCACTGAAGCAAGTGGCTTGGAGCTTTCTGCTCAGGTGTTGTTAAAATCTGAGCATTGTGGAACATTTTCTCTGCTTCCTTTGAAGAAATCAGAAATGGACACCAGAATGAACTGTACTTCTGTTGTGAGCATATGTTGTGATTTTAATAGAGTTCTAACCACACAACCGAGAAAGCACCCACTCTCGACTAACACTTTTGTTTCTACTTGAAGTCTTTGGAGGCTTACAAGTGCTGCTGTAATTATTATGACATGTGAATGTCTGAGCCCTGTGTTCCCCGTGTCAACAATTACAGCTAAGATTCTAAAGTGTACGGTAAGCAAAAAAAAAAAAAAGAGTCTGTATAGAATTCTTGTCATAATGCTTTTTAAGTTTGGTCCTGGTGAACTGTACATTAATATCATAACTCCATATAGTGGTGGTGATAAGGTGAGGGACCACCTAGTACAGGCTTGGGTCAAGATCTGAGTTCATATCTGTCCCGTTTCCATTTCCAGTTGTTCCACTCAGGGGTCGATGGTGCGGTCCTTCTCGGCCCCAAACATGGCTGGGTTAAGCTCTACAGAACAACTGAAGTAACTTATGCCCTCAAACTGTGATGAATCTGATACAATTAGTCCGACTAATGCACAGGTACCTGTTGACAAGTAAACAATGATATATACACCAGCTGTTGGTCACTATGACAAATACTCCAGAAAATCAGTGTATGAAAAGAAAGGACTTGGGGTCACAGTTCTATGATGGCCTGGTCTATACTTGATTGGCCCTGATACTTTGGGATTGTGGTGAGGCAATGGGGAAGTGAATGGCAAAGCAATACTTCTCACCTCGTGGCCAGGGAGCAAATGAGAATGAGGCAAGAGCTGAGGTTACTATGTCTTTCAAGTGTATACTCCCAATGACCTAAAGAGCTCCCTCTAGATGACACTTCTAGAAGCTTCTACCACTTCCCCACAGTGTAAAGCTGAGAATCATGCCTTTAAGACATGGGCCTTAGGGGGACAGCCAAGACTCAACTACATCAGCCCGGTGTGAAAGACTATCAAGACCACATGACAGGCAGAGTGGCCCCAGCAATGGGTCTTACAGTTGAGAAGGGACTGGAATAAGTCCGCATACAACCAGAGGAAGAGGGATCTAATAGCCAAGTTGCAGGGTGCTGGTGGATAGAAACTTACTAACAGATCACATGAAGGAAAAGAGCAGTTCTGGCTGATCTAACTAAATGGGATTCTTGCTGAAGACATTCTCAGGTGACCAGATGTCACATGAGGGACACTGGAAGCAGAGGGACCTGATCAGATCTAGATGAGGAGGATGGATTTGTGGCTGAACTGGCTTAGCAGGGTTCTTAAACTGGTTTTTACAAGGAAATGTGCAAGTATCTCAAGAGCAGGTTCAGAAGCCTGGCGAAAAGTTTGACCAAGCAAAGCGTCTTTGTTAGTCTTAAACATTTTGTTTTATATGTATGTATTTGTGGTTGCTATATTGTTATCTACAATAAGTGTGACTCTTTATACAAATAGGTTTTAGTTTATGTTTCTGGTTTTGCAAATTTCACTGAAGCGATGAACTCATTTAGTTTAATTGCCTGCAGCCCTTATCAGATTTTAAGATGAGTTTCTTTTGTTCTTTCTGCTTTGAGGCTCTGTACAGTCTTATAGGAGCTTTTAAATCCACATAGCAAACTGATCAGCACTGACAGCTTGGGCAGATTTGCCCCAGGTGTTTTCTCCATAGATTCGCAGCTTCTGGCCAGAAGTCGAACTCTGTTAGTGGGCACATTGGTAAGGTCACCAGTGCACACTCAACCTAAAGGACTGAAGTGAGCATGCCCCCTCTGTATGCCTAGCTGTTCCCCTCTGTAACCCCTTCCTGTTCCTGCCACTGTAATTATACTTTTGTCCCAAGAAAGGACCTTGGTTCGAACAATGTGAAGTCATTCCTCAGTAAATATTCTTGGGTTCCAAAGCACTGTGACAAAGGAGTGAGGGAGTCCTTTGTAGATGATTGAAGGGCCGTTTTGGAGACCCCAGAGGGCATGCTCATAAGCATGAATGTGTGTGTGTGCGTTTTCCTTTTGAAACCCTGTTCCTTGTGATACTTCAGCAGTTTAAGCATGGGTTAAAGGGACAGGTTTGCATTCGTGCTAGGATCTCTGCAGGCTCTTTATCTGTACCATCACTGTGTGCATAAAGTGTGCATCACTGTGCCTGGCAAAGATCCAGGTTTTGTGACCAAATGTGATTGTATTTGTGGGGCCACTCAGCTATTGGAGTGATCTATTTACCTGAGTCTTGGGGGGGGGCAGATGACTTTAAGCACTATGTTTACAATACGTGGGCTAGGAGAAGGACACCCTCAAGTTCTTTTTACCATAAACATGCCTACCTGCTGTATTCATAATGGCTCCTGGTTTAGGATCTTAAAATTGGTATGAGAAGGTAGTTTGGCTCTAGTAACCAATTTTTAAACAACCATGAGTGACACAGAAACACTTGGGAACAGAAACATAGAAACTTCTCTCCTCTGATTGATTAGAGTGGCCTTGCATGGCACTGTTCTAATGGCCACCAATATGCCTGCTATATGGTGCCTGCTCTACACCAGGCACTGGATAACTCCCATGGGTGAGTTCTAGGACAGACTGGTCTTCATAGCAAGTTCCAGGCCATCCAGAGCTACACAGGGAGACCTTGATGCAAAAACAAACAGACACAGCCAGGCAGGCCGACAAACGCCAACAACTTGAGTTCCCCTTGTGAAGGTTTCAAGAACTTGATCTTTATGCTTCAGGACCTTGTGCATTACATCTTAAATTGTGGGCCTTGGTTAATAGTAAGTACCCTGGGTGGACTAGGCCCCTCTCCTAGGGTGACCATTTTTCTTCTGGCTCCATCAAGCTTTCTTTGATCATTCCTGGGGGTCTGAGAATTTCTTTGTATGCTTGAAGACAGACACTATTTCTCATAAAGACAATGAGGAATAGCCTTACCTTGCATCATTGTGACCCCTTGTGGTGTGCCTGGGAAGTGCATCTCAGCCTCTGCTAAAAGATTTCTCTCAGCCCTCTTGCCTTAGGTAGGGCTGGCCAGTCCAGGGGAATTAATGCAAAGTTTCAGTCAGTGTTGCTGCCCTCCTCTCAGATCACCCTACCCTGGGAGAGGGAGTGACAGTAACATGTGGTTCAGTCTGTGTGACCAGTTGCTTCTAAAAATTTACTTCTGTCTTGAGCTGGGAGACAACAAGTACAGCAAACAGAACAAAACACTTCTGCCCTTGTAGATGCAGACTTGACTGGAGACACACTCACTTCCCACTGGAGTTGGTGTGGGTCTCCCTACACTTTAGCCTTCTTGGCAGCTTTCCACACCAGGAGGTAAATAGGGACTTTATGATGCTCTTTCCCAAAGGCACACCCCCCCCCCCCCCCCTTTTAAAACTGGAGATGAGTTTCCATGGAAACCAAATCCAGAGGGAACATTCTGAAAAGGCAGTTTGTCAGATGAGGTGTGCGACTACTGAAAGAGGGGTGTGAGAAGGAGTTGTTCCTGGATTGTATGATGAAATGTGAACCCAGGTGTTCAGAGGAAGCAGGAAAGTACATTTAGTTCCTGTAAGTGTTACAAATGAGGGTTGGGTTGTTCTTTTCCTTGGTCCGTGTATCCTACAGTACTCCTTCCAAAAAACCAACCAAACAAAAACCCACTTTAACATGTTACACTTGGCAGGAGTGAAAAGCTCTAGAAATCACAGGCCCACAGAGTACCCGGTGGGAATGAAGTGAGGGAGGGGTTCAGGTGGCAGATTGTGACCTGTGTCTGGGAGGTGCGACCTCCTGGGAATAGAGCCCTGCAGACAATAACACATGGGGCAGGATGAAGAAGGCTATAAACCCCAGCAGGAACAGGTCTACAGAGGCCAATCTGTTTTTAACTTTCCTGCTTTATTATTCTATAATAAACACCAAGGGTGAACGAACATGCTCTATGTATGAATGGTGGATGGAACTTAGTCTGCAGACCTGGTTCGGTACCTTGGTCAAAGGAGAAGATTAAAATAAGGAAGATAGGGTTCCAAGATGGCAGCGACCAGCACACACAGTATCTGAATGGCGGGAGGTTAAGCTCAGTCACTGAGCTTTGAATGTGAGACACCTCTGCTGACTGTGAAATATAGACTGCATTTGGAGTATCCACTAAAATCAGGGGCCAGACAAGGCTGTCCACTCTCTCCATATCTATATAACATAGTACTTAAAGTTCTAGCTAGTGCAATAAGACAACTAAAGAAGATCAAGGGGATACAATAGGAAAAAAAGAAGTCACATCCCTGTTCACGGATGATATGATAGTGTGCATAAATGACCCCAAAATTCCACCAGAGAACTCCTACAGCTGATAAATACCTTCAGCAAAGTGGCTGGACACAAAACTAACTCATAAAAAATCAGTAGCTCTCCTTTATGCAAACAATATAAAGGTGAGAAAGAAATTGGGGAAAGAACACCCTTCACAATAGCCACAAATAATTTAAAATACCTTGGTGTAACTCTAACCAAGCAAGTGAAAGACTTGTATAACAAGAGCTTCAAGTCTCAGAAAAAAGAAATTGAAGAAGATATCAGAAGATGGAAAGATCTTCCATGCTCATGGATTGGTAGGATTAACATAGTAAAAATGACCATCTTACCAAAAGCAATTTACAGATTCAGTACGATTCCAATCAAAATACCAACACAATTCTTTACAGAACTTGAAAGAACAATCTTCAACTACATGTGGGAAAAAACCCCCAAAATAGCTAAAACAATCCTGTACAATAAAACCCACATACCTATGGTCACCTAATTTTTGACAAAGAAGCCAAAACCATACAATGGAAAAAGAAAAGCATCTTCAATAAATGGTGCTGGTCTAACTGGATGTCTGCATGTAGAAAAATGCAAATAAATCCGTATTACCTCCTTGCACAAAACTCAAGTCTGAGTGGGTCAAAGATCTCAACATAAAACCAGATATGCTAAATCTAACAGAAGAGAAAGTGGGGAACAACCTTGAAATCATTGGCACAGGAGACAACTTCCTGAACAGAACACCAACAGCTCAGGCTCTAAGATCAACAATCAATAAATGGGACCTCATGAAACTGAGAAGCTTCTGTAAGTCAATGGACGCTGTCAAGAGAACAAAACGACTGCCTACAGATTGGGAAAGGTTCTTCACTAACCTTACATCTGATAGAGGGCCAATATCCAAAATATATGGGGAACTCAAAAAAGTAAACACCAACAAACCAAATAATCCAATTAAAAATGGGGTTCAGAGCTAAACTGAGAATTCCCAACAGAAGAGACTCAAATGGTTGAGAAGTGCTTTAAAGAAATGCTCAACATCCTTAGTAATCAGGGAAATGCAAATCAAAATGTTTCTAAGATTCCATCTCACACCTACCAGAATGGTTCAGATCAAAAACTCAAGGCACAGCACATGCTGGCGAGGCTGTGGAGAAAGGGGAACACTCCTCCATTGCTGGAGGGAGTGCCAACTTGTTCAGCCACTTTGGAGATCAATCTGGTGGTATCTCTGAAAATTGTAAACAGTTCTTCCTCAAACCCAGCTATATTATTCCTGGGCATATACCCAAAAGATGCCCAACTACACTGAAAGCAAGGACATTTGCTCACCTATGTTCATAGCAGCTTTATTCATCCTAGCCAGAAACTGGAAACAACCCAGATGTCCCAATCCAAGTGAAGAATGGATAATGAAAATGTGGTACATTAACACAATGGAATACTATACTGCTATTAAAAACAAGGAAATGATGAACTTCGCAGGCAAATGGATGGAACTAGAAAAGATCATCCTGAGTGAGGTAATCCAGACCCAGAATGATACACATGGTATGTATTCACTCATAAGCAGATACTAGCCATATAGTACAGGATAATCACACTATAACCCTTAGACCCAAAGAAGCTAAGTAACCAAGAAAGCCCAAGGGAGGATGCTTGAATCTCACTCAAAGGGAGAAATAGAATAGTCAGTGGAAGTAGATGAAGAGAGGGAACTGGGTAGGAGATGGAGAGAGGAGAGAAAGGAGGGGACTCAGTTGTGGGGAGAACTGGGGCAGTAGGTGAGAGGGTGGGCAAAGATGGGAAACAGAGAGGGTCATTTCTGAGAAAAACTGGAGTCCAGCAACAGGGTAGGCCCCAGGGAGGACATGGGGGTGACTCTAGCTCAGATTCCTAGCAGCAGGGGATATGGAGACTGAAGAAGCCTCCTCCTACCTAGTTAGGGGAGGGAGGGATCACCAACCCACACACAAAAATCTTCAACCCAAAGTTTACCCTATTTACAAGATGTGCAGGGATAAAGATATACCAGAAATTGAGGAAACGCCCAATCAATAATGGGCCCAACTGGAGACCTACCCCAAGGGAGAGAACCAACCCCTATCACTATTAACAATACTCTGCTATGCTCACAGAAGACAGGAGCATAGGGTAACTGTCCTCTGAGAACCTCTATGCAGCAGAGGATCCATACAGAGAAAGAGACTCATTGCCAAACATTAGGCAGAGGGTTTAATTTGGGGTGTCTTGTGGAAGAATGGGGGTAAGGATATAAAGTCATGGGGGGGGAGGACAAGAACTCCACAAGAAGACCAACAAAGATAACTAACCTAGGCCCACGGGGCTCACGGAGATTGAATTACTAAGCACAGAGTATACATGAACTGGACCTAGGCCCCTTACACATATGTAACTGTTAGGTGACTTGGTAATCAAGTGAATCCCCTAGCAAGTGGAGCAGGGGCTGGCTCTGGCATGAACTCTGATGCCTGCTTTTTGAGCACTTCCTCCTAAAGGGGCTGGGATGCCTGACCTCAATGGAAGAGGAAGCCTTCAGTCTTGATGTGATTCAATGTGCTGGGAAGAGATGGTGGGAGGGGGGACTCCCTTTTTCTGAGGAGAAGGGGAGAGAGGATGGGGGGGGGGGTGGGAGGCAGGAACTAAGAGGAGGGGAAGGAGGGGGCTATGATTGGGATGTAAAATGAATAAATAAGTAAGCTTAAAATTAAAAAAAAAAAGAATACAGAAAGAGATCATGTTATACAAGACAGAGTTGGGGGAAGGAGAAGATAACGCTTTCCAGCCTTGGCTAACCTGGACCATTCCGGGAGAGCTTGACCTCTGCATCATTCTGAGGGACTGATGAACTTGAAATGGGGCCAGATAGCCTGGCACTAGGACTTTATATCAATCCTCTGATGATTCCATTGAGCAGCCAAGTTTTAGAGGCGCTAAAAGACCCTCCCTCTCATCCTAATATCTTCTTCCTCTAGCCAGTACAACACAGATGCTTAGGCATACAGATATGTAAACACACAAACAGACATAGACACACATGCACTTATGCTGTTAAAGATTTCGGCTTTGCAGAAGCATGGGTTAAATATAAATGCAGTGGGCGAGAGATTTCAAAATACTTAATTTAGCAGGCACATCATCATTTGTTTGACATGCTAATGAAGGGGTGTTGTGGCCTATAGTCTGCAGTGGATTGTGGGAAAGACTTGAATTCAGTAGTTGTATGCCTCTGACCCTTGGCACAGTTCAGCCAGGAAGTATAGCTCTGATTCTGAGCCAGTTTTAGTGGAACTATGTCTGTGTCAAAGGTCATGAAAACAGAACATGGTTTTCAATGTTTCATGTATGATGTGTTCCACTATGACACATCATAGGCCTTGTCCTCAGTGTCACTGTCCTTTCTCCAGAGTTGCTCTCTTTTTGCCTATGCTTTTCTTTCAGATCCTGTGTTCAAAATAGGACAGCAGGGAGAGATAACTTGTTCTATTTCTGGACAACTGAGACCTTGTGTGCAGAGTGGAGTAAGATGTATATATACTTCATGAAATGTTTGAAACAGATTCACTGGTTCCCAGGCTAGACTTGAATGGAACTGGGTTTTTTTTTTTTGGTCTTGGATATCTCACATGATGGGGGGAGGGGGGGTTGGGGTCACGCATCCTGTTCTCCATCTTCTCTGCTTCCTGCATGGCATTCAAAGAGCCTGGCTACAGACTTGACCTGTGAAACCACCTCCATTCTCAGAAGAGTAAAGGGACCCCATTTCTGTCACATGGGCTCTGACTCAGCTCTTCAGAGACCCCTCCGCTGTCTCTCTAGTGATAGGGACCCTGAACTCTCCTGACAGTCCCTGCCATACTGCTATCTATCTGTCCATGGTGGTTTTGTCTGTTTGTCTGTTTGTTTGTTTGTTTGGTTGGTTGGTTTTTTTTTGAGACAGAGTTTCTCTGTGTAGCCTTCGCTATCCTGGAATTCACTCTGTAGACCAGGATGGCCTGGAACTCACAGATCTGCATGTCTCTGCCTCCTGAGTGCTGGGATTAAAGGTGTGAGCCTCCACTTCTGGCTCATTAATAGCTTTTCTAATAAACTCTTTACTCCTTAGTAATCTTCAGTGTCCCCTCTGAGCTCTCCCAACTTTCAACTGTTTTTAAAATATTTCATATTCTCCTTTCAACTATTTCTTAAATGTTTTTATCTTTTAGAAGTTTATACAATATATTTTTTATTATATTTTCTCCTCTTTAAACTCCTCACAGCTCTTCCCCAGCATCCACATTCACTCAACTTCATGGTTTTTCTCTCTTGAAGAAAAACCCAAACCTAAAACAAAGCAAAAAGCACACACACACACACACAAAATAGAGTCTGTTTTGTGTTGGCCAACTACTCCTGAGGATGGGACATGCTCTGGAGTGTGGTTGATATACCCAGTGTCACTCCATTGAAGAAAATTAGAATAGCTTCTTGGTTAGGATGGGATTTGGGGCCTACTTTCCCACCTTCATGCTCAATTCTGTATGGGTCTTGCACATGCTGAAACAGTAGCTATGAGTTTATATATACATCAGCCCTATTGTGTCTAGAGGACATTGTTTGCTTTGAAGTTATCCACCACTTCTGGCTCTTATAATCTTTCTACCTCTTCTTGTACTTAACCTTCCCTTGAGGGGAAGGGTTTGATAAAGACATCCCATTTAGGACCGACTGCTCCAAAGTCTGTCTCTGCTCATTGTCCAGTTGTGGGTCTCTATGTTAATTGCCATCTATTGCAAGAAGAAGCTCCTTTGAAGGCTGAGCAATGCACTGATCTACATGCATCATTCCAATTATTTTAAACCTTCTCTCATACTTCACTTAATCTTTATTATACATTTAAGTATATATTTAGTTTTTTCTGAACTTTTTAGATGACATGGTATGGTGGTTTGAATGAGAATGTCCCCCATAGGTTCTGGCATTTGAACACTTGGTTCCCAGCTGGTGATGCTGTTTCGGGAAGTCTATGAAGTATGGCCTTGTGGCAGGAAGTATGTCACTGGGGGCAGCCTTTGAGGTTTCAAAGCATCACACCATTCCCAGGCCACTCTCTTTGTTCTGTGCTTGAGGTTTAAGATGTGGTCTCTCAGCTTGCTTGTTAATCCTCTGGAATCGTAAGCTAAAATAAATTTCCATAAGTTGCCTTAGCCATAGTGTTTTATCATAGTAATGGGCTACCTCAGACATAGCAGTCCCTCTGGTAGAGATCACATGCTATTGAGTAATAAAGCTGAAGATGAAGCTCTGATAACTTCAGGGATCATCCTTGAAACCCTGTCCTCTGGCATACATCCCTTCCTCAGTGATATGTAGTCCTGTTGCACTTTAGGTAAACAGAAATCATTCAAAAGTTATGATCCCAAATTGCATAATCCAGATAAATTGCTTTGAATCTCTGAGGTGGCACCCAGGCAACTGTTGTAAAGACTTCCTAAAGAATTGTTATATGTAGTCAGGGCTCAGAACCAGCGTGGTAGTTATGAAGTAGTGTGACTAAGAAACAGCCTTGGTTTATTAAATACTCGGTGTTCCATGCTATTCCTATCTCAGCTCATGTGTCGGGACAAATTCCCTTTTCTCAGTTTAATTCAGTGTTCTTATTACTAAATGGGCGTGCGCGCACACACACACACACTCTCTCTCTCTCTCTCTCTCTCTCACACACACACACACTCTCTCACACATACACACACACAACACATACTCTCTCACACATACAAACACACACATGCTCACACACACACACACACACTCTCATACAAACACACACACACACTGTCTCTCTCTCATACAAACACACACACTCTCTCACACACATACAAACACACACATGCTCACACACCACACACACACACATACACACTTACTTTTTTTCATGCAAGGTGTAGAAGGGATTCCAGGCCCAAACTGGAGTGTGTTTCTTAAATGCCAAGGTCAGACCCAGGTGGAGCATCATTCATGCAAAGCCTGCAGCGGACCAGGCCAAGATATGATTTGAAAGGCAAATCCTAGGACAGACTGAATGGAACATTTGGCAGAGAGTCTTCCATACAGAGAAACAAGAAAGCAAGAGACAATTTGGGGGTATTGTCTGGGGATGGAGACCAGATGGTAAAGGATTTTTATAGAGCTTTAATGATGCTGGGTCAACAGGGAACCAAGCACACAAAGGTCATTAAACCATTTGGTTGTAGATAGATTTTTCTTCTCCCTGTGTACCAACCTTCCCAAACGCTTCAGTCAAATTTTGAAAAGCACACAGAACTAAATGAGGACACACAGAAATTGAGGTGTTTGTTTGTTTGTTTGTTTGTTTAGCAGCTTCAAAAAACAACCCAAAGATTTGGTACAGGGAAATACTTGTTTCTGCAGGGCAACAAGCAGTCCTTGGATGCAGCTTGCACATTTTCAGTGGGATTGGGAGTCTTCGGTTCTCTCCAGTTCCCACAGGACTAAATACCCTTACTTAGGTTAGGGCCGCTGGTGTCCATATGAACTCATATTTGCGACTTGAGTTTTAAGATTGCAAACCAGCCTGGAGAGTGAGGTGTTACTGATACCAAATTTGCATCAATCAACTTCTGTGGTCATCTTTGCTTCTCCCCCCAAATCCTTTCAAGATGGTAGAGGTAGCCCTTTCATCAGAGAGTGGGGTTGGCTACTCAGTGCTATAATGTGTGTGCTCTCAGTTCTCGGAACCGCCTTCTGCCCTGTTAACTCTTGCATGTGGTGCCTCTGTGCATTCTGCATTTTGGTGTTCTGTCTAACCAGGCAATGTGTTGCCCCATGAAACTTCCAACAGAATACCCAGTTTCTCTCAACACTGTAGTATACACTCATGCCAGATTAATCACAGTGTGCTAGGCCCTTGTGGGAAACATTAGCAACCCTCTTGCTTTTTATTGACCACATTTCAGAGTATATTGGCAATATTTTGTTTTGCTGTTCTCAAAGTTGGCCTGGCCCATTTTCCTGGACATTTGTTCCTCAAACTTTCTTTGGTAGTGTCTGTCATAAGCATCTTCTTTACATTTGACTGACAGCTCGAGGAATGACTGGAATGTTCTGGGCCTTCTGTCCCTTCTATTGAGGCTTGACCTCTCTGAAGACAGCAGCAACTGCAAAAGAAATGAGATCAGATAACTTTTGCACTTCTTCCTAAGTAAGCAAGACAGGCTTAGAGTCCCTTGTTGTGAAAATCAATAAACAAATATACCAATAAATAAAAAATTTGCAGGAAAAGTGATTGCCATTTATAGACTGAAAATGCTAAATCTTTACAGTCACACACTTAAAATATGTTTGATTTATTTCTTTGTATATTCCTGATGTGGAAAGAAATGCCCATACCTGCTGTTTCAGGAGACCATGTTTTTCAATTATCACATATGAGTGTTGTCTAGAGTGACTGACTGTTTGATACAGGGTACTGCAGGGTACCTGAGTAGGGAGAAGCTAATTTATAGACATATCAGTGGAAGTGATTTTTTTAATTTAAGTTTATTGTTAATAGAGGTACAGCAACATAAAAACCATTCATGGGATTGTCTACCATGTAACATTTTCAGGTGTATTGACTTCTACTTTATAATGTTGCCATAATTTCTCTTCATTCAAAAAGATAACAAGGGGCAACACACACACACATGCACACACAGAGAGTTATAAGAAATAAAAAAATAAAGCTAACAAAGGTTATGGTTTTATTACCCTGCTGGGCAAGAACCAATTTTCTATCTCAAGAATTTCATTCCAGTGTCTTTCCTTTGAAGCCTAGATACACTCAGTATCTCCAATTTCTTTTGCATTAACTTCGCAATTCTGCTACTGTGTCATTAATGAATAAAATGAATTGTTCAAACATATTCATCTTAAATTGTAAACATTCATGTCTTTCACTCCCTGACATTTTACCTGGCACTAGCTGTATTCTCAAGGAATTTCAGACGGCCTTCGTGCCTGGTCACACATAGAGCCTCTTGACATAGTTACTGTGGGCTGCACCTGGCAAAGGTTTGCAAGTGCTTTTTGGAGAGAAGAAGGAAGGGTAATTTCTTTTTTGAGAAAGAGAGAATTGGTCAATGCGCTCCAAACTAGGGAAGGGAAAAAGCATACAACATTATTCCTTGGTAAAACAAGCCATTGAGATGGCCCTGTACACCACAGATGGTCTCCATTCCTTCCATGGAAGTTCCAGGTCCACATTTGTAGAGGGTGACACATGATTACTGTATTTTTATTTACTGATCTGTGTTTTGTCCCTGCATCACAGCATCCAAGGAGAATAGGGATGTAAGCCATGGGGCTACACTACCTCCAGGCATGAACAAACTCTCCCAATAAAGATGCTCAGAAAGTTGGGCATAAGTTAAATTTTGAACTATAACAGTTCAAGCAAGTTACATATTTATTTACTTTATTACAAGGAGGATGGCACATTTAATACATGTGGAAAATGATTATGTATCTGTATTCTAAGTATGGACTGGTTCTTTTTAGAAACCTTCAAACATATTATTTAGGAAAAATATATCACCTTTGTAAGGTAGATTCAGAGAGAAAACAGTGACAAATTATATTTGAAATGGTATAATAAAAAATGAAAATGCTTTGCAAGCTAGGGTATTATAGCTTATGAAAGATGTTATTTATTGATAGAGGAATCATAACCTGGATATTCTCAAGTCTATGGACACTGGATCTTTCCTTTTGTATCTAAACAAAACAACCTAAGCCCTCATCTCACGTGTGTTTTTGGGAAATACAGTTCCCTCTTTAGATTTCTGAGAAATTTTAGAAGACATTTGTCACCTGCAGACTCCAGCAATTAAATTACTCAAGGTCACTACTGGCTGTTTGTTGGGTTCTCTCTTTGTGTTTTGGTTACACACCTTTATTGTTGTTTTTCTGTGGTCCAGTTAACTCATCAATAAGATAAGATCACAGCCTTTTTTTTTTTTTGTCTTCTATCGAAATGCTAAGTAGACCACGCAACATTTTAGTAGTTAAGGTTCATTACAGCCATTGGAGGACAATAGAGAGGACATAAGACACAGTATTGGGTTTCATCAAATGCCTGCCAAGAAACAGTAGGTTTCCCCTGCTAGGGTCTATGATCTCCCCAGTCATGGGCTTTTGACCAGGTTTACAGCACCAAGTGTGACATTTGTCGTGTGGAGCAGGCTCGCACTCAGTCAGACAGTGTTCGGATACCCATAGTTTACTCACAGCTATGGACTTTCTATGCAGAAAATGAGACCAACAATTGACAAATGGGATCTCATGAAATTTGAATGTTACAGCAAAGGAAATGGGGAAGCGAGGGAAGAGGCAGCACACAGAATGGGAGAAAATCTCAGCCAGCTACACATGAGGCAGGGATTAGTGTCTAGAATATACAATGGACTTAAACTAAGCATCAAGAAAACAAACAACCCAACTAAAAATGGCCTATGGAACTGGACAAAAGGTTCTTAAAACAGGAAATAAAAATGGCTGTGAACATGCTAAAAACAAAAACAACAACAAAACCCAGCAGCCAATATCCTTAGCTAGTAGAGAAATGCAGATTAAAGCTACCTTCAGATTCTATCGTATCTCAGTCAGAATGTCTAAAATTGGGAATCCAAATGAAAACAAATTCTGGTGTGGATGTGGGAGAAGGGTAATTCTTATAGTTGGTAGGAGTGTAAACTAGTGCAGGAACTGTGGAAACCAGTCTGGAGGTTCTCAAAGAACTAGAAATAGAATGACCATATGACCCAGCTTGGGCATGTACCCAAGGATTTCATCTCATACTATGGAGATACCTGTTCAGTGGATATCCATGGTCATTGTAGCTCAATTCACAATAGTTTGGAAATGGAATCAACTAACACAACAAGTATCACCTGACGAATGGACAATGAAAATGTAGTATAGATACACAATGGAATATTACTCAGCTGCAAAGAAAAATGAAATCAGGAAATTTGTAGGCAAATGGATGGGAACTGGAAAAAAAATATGAGTGAGGTCACCCCAGCTCAGAAAGACAAGCAACTCAAGTTCTGTCTCAAATATGGATCCCAACTTTGAACCTTATACCTGATTTTGTACTATGCTGGGGATGGGTCAGGCAAGCACACGACCAATGGAGCCTCATCTCTAGCTCAGAAGCCAACTTCTAAACAGTGCGGGACAACCTCTTATGTGACTTTGCATGCTAACCATGCAGCTAATCACCGTACTGAATTTAGTCATTAAAATCAATAGTTTACAGATTATATGAATAATTTATGACATAAACTGTTATCTTCAAATGAAGGTTTTACCTTTTTTTCTATACAAACTCCATACCCTTTCTTTAGTGTTATCGCTTTATTTCAGTGACTGAGACAATAACTCACAGTTGCAAGAAGGGGCAATAATAGGCACACCTGGTTCTACAACTTATGGAACACTTGAAATATTGATTGTGAAAAACTTTGCTAGATACATTTCTTCAAAATCACACTGAGGAAGTACATTTTTAGTTCTAGCTTGCTGAGGACTTTTTGTGGTGTGTGTGTGTGTGTGTGTGTGTGAGCACATGTGTGTGTGCATGTGTGTGGGTGTGTGTAAATGTGAGTATGGGTGTTTGTGTGCACTGAGATCAATCTTGGTGTCTTTCCTTAGGAGGCATCTACCTTAGTTTTTCTGTGGCAGGGTCTCTCCCTGGAACCTAAGGCATGCCAATCAGTGCTGCCTTGCTGCTCAGTGAACTCTAGGAATGGGCCTGTCTCTGCTTGCCCAGAACTAGGACTATAGCATGTGACTCTGTGCCCAGCTCTTCCTATGGGTGCTGGGGTTCAATCCCATAACCACATGCTTTTGCAGCAGGCACTTTACCAGCTTTGTCATTTTCCCAGCTCCTGCTAAGATTTCTTTTATTTTATTTTATTGAACTGAAGAATGGGTACAGCATTATCAAATATCATTTAAAATCTAATGATATAATTACATATTTGACCTTCATTCTTTTAACAAGGTGACTCATGCCCACAGATTTGGATTCCTGGAATAAGCCAGATGCATTAGAGATTTTTATGCTGTGACCAAATACTGGGCCGAAATGGCCCCAGGAGGAAGGGCTTATTCTGGTTCACTGTCAGGAGGTTGTCATCCATGGTGGCACAGAGGCATGGCAAGAGCAGCTATGATGGGAGTGTGTGGTGGAGTGCCCTCCCATCAGAGTAGACCAGGGGGCAACGACTGGAATCAGGGATAGGGATAACCTTCAAAGGCCTGCTCCTGGTGACTTATTTCTACTTTCCAGGTCCCACCTCCTAAGGCTTTGCAGCCTTCAAAATATCACCACACACTGGGGACCAAGTGCTTAAAACACAAACCTCTGGAGGATATTTCATGTTGGAGCCAGACTTGCTGAATTTAGGCTGTTAATGTCTAACTTGGGTATTTTGTGTCTTAGTCTGGTAAAAACTGGCCATAATTGTACTTTCTTATACTATCCTTGATAGGCTACAATGTTAAGATGCCATAAAACACCTGGAGATGTCTCCCTTACTCTCTGTTTTCTAAGAGTCTGTATAAGATGAGTATAATCCCTCTCTAAGTATTTGTGGGAATTTTCAGTGATGCATATGAGACTAGAATTTTCTTTTTTTTAATAAATAAATTTATTTATTTGTTGCTTCAGGTTACATCTCCATCATACTGTCCTCTTTGCTCCCTTCCCAGCCCCGCCCTCCCCCCCTCTCCCCCCAGATATAGGACTACTGAAATGCTTTTGTGAGACTATTCTTCATATTGTGTTTTTCAAGGAATTTGTCTAAATTGACAAATATATTGGTACAAAATATAATATCCTTTTATCATCTTTCAATGTGACTGATGGTTCAGCAGCTTGGGTTCCCCTTTCCAAACTTCTCTCTCGTGGTGAATCTTGCTGGGCTTTACTAGCTTTCTCGTTCTTTCTGAGGAACCAGCTTTGACTTGGTGGATTTTCCCTTGTTCGCCTGCTTTCTGTCTCACAGCTTCCATGCTAATCCTATTGCTTCCTCCCTTAGGCTTAACTTGTTTAGAGCTTGCTGTTTCTTTCTCTAGGTTCTAGATTTGGATGGTTTGATTTTTCTGTTACAGATAATGTGTGCTGCTTTGACCAATGGCTGTGGGTGTAGTCTCTGACACCCTCTAGTTGTCCTCTTTAGAACCCACTTTAGTTTCATGTTCTTGGAGAAACCTCCTGGCCAATGTCGGGGCCAAGCAGAGATCACAGGTCTCATGGTCCTTTCAGGGGAGCACCCAGCCTGAATGAGATGCTGTTTTTTTCAAGCACATGGCTTTTCTAAAGGGTCATCTTTGTTGTGAGTTCCCTTTTGAGATAAGCATCATAGTCTTCTGGTCCATTTGTCTAACTCTGTTGATTGTTATGAGTAGTTATTATTAAGTTACATATAGGGTTTGGAGTATAGGTCAGTGGCACAGTGCTTGCCTAGCATGTGTGAGGCTGTGAATCTGATTCTTAGCAGTACATACATACA
>CAJQZJ010033130.1:1507358-1521217 GCA_907164525.1 Lophiomys imhausi
TATACATACACACACACACACACACACACTCACATACCCAGAGATAAAGAAGAGAGTGAGGGACAGGGACAGGGAGAGAGAGAGAGAGAGAGAGAGAGAGAGAGAGAGAGAGAGAGAGAGAGAGAGAGAGAGAGATCATTAACACCCATGCATTGCAATCTAGTAAGGCAAAAAGGAAGATATTTCTAAGTTAGACGTTCAGACTGCAAAGCAGCCTTTAGGCTTTGCCATACTTTGCAGAAATACAGAGTGAAATACAGAAATTCAGGCTGAATACAGAGTCCAGGATTTGATGGAACTGGCCTCCTCCGAGTGACTTCCCTTCCTTTCATATATTAACATTCCACAGAGCAAGACAGAAAGGTAACAGTTGCCCATGTCAGGACCCACGCCCCCTCGCCTCTGCTGCCAAACGTAGACCTAGCGTTAAACTGCAGCAGGGGCTGTTCATGAACAACTGGGTCGGCTAAAGAGGAAACACTCCTGGAAGCCTGCACTCAGGCAGGTTCTGAGCATATCCATAGAAAGACAAAAGCCATCCAGGGATGTTTCTTTCTTAGGATAAGCTTGGTCCAGGCAGTGCGCGAGAAATGAGACAAATGTTGCCAGGTTGTCTCCTGGCTTAGGAAACACAACATCCCACCTAAGAGAGCTTGAAATACTTCCCTGGCAGTCTTAGGGGTAAGAGTTTCAGGAAGTGGGCATGCTGAGTCACCCAGCCCACCAGAAGATTATTGTCTATAGGAAGGAAACACTATAAATCAAGGCTGTCTCCAGTGAACCTGTGAAAGAAGTACCAGGAGACAGGACCACAGTGGCTGCCTTCTGCCGGCTAGGGAATAGCAATTGGGATGGTTTGGAACCACACCTACCAGCAAGGGCAGACTGGCTTGGCTACCCAGAAGCCTGCAACATGTTTTTCTTCAAGGTTTTTGTTTGTTTGTTTGTTTGTTTTTCTGGGTACCTATTCAGTCTTTTCTGATTCCATATCAATTTAAGACTTGAATTTTATATTCATTTTTTCTGATGTTATTACAAATAATTGCAAATGGGATTGGTTTTGATTTTGGATAGTTTTCTTGGGGGTAAAGAAATACAGCTGACTTTTGTGTGTTTATTTTGCATCTAGAAACTGCTGAATTTGTTACACACTCTAACATTTGTTTATGGAGCTTTTGGGGTTTTCTGCATGCTGTATAACACCACCCCAAAGCAGCAACAAATTAGCACATTCTTTTTTTATCGATTTAAATCCCATTTATTTCTTTCCCTTGTCAGAAGTGGGGAGAGTGGACATCCTTGTCTTGTTCCTATGCTTAGAGGAAACCCTTCAATGGTCCTCAGGAGTAGAATGTTGGCTGTGGGTTTTCCTGTTATGGCCCAGATTTTCTAGGTAATATTTATCTTCTTTATTGTATTTCTTTGAACTTACAAATACTTGAATGGTTATATTAATTTCTTTCTAACAAAATAAGAATCTTAGAATTCTTATTAGTTTTAATAACTTCAATTAAAGTTTTAGTTTTGATAACTTCAATCCCGGCTCATACAGCATATTTCTCCAGCACATCACTCTCCCTCACCTCATGCTAATGCCAAAGCCTCCAAAGGGACCACTTGTTCAGAACAAAGTCAGGCTTCTCTGACACCATTTCCCCAAGTTAGCTGGCTCTGCACGGCCATGACTAATTCCTAACAGGAACAGCATTCGGAAGGGATTATATTTCAGCTCACAGTTTCAGAGGGTTCACACCATAGCGGCTTGATTCTGTGTACTCGAGCAGAACATTCTGGTTCATTAGTACATGGCAGAGAGCTATTATCATCCCAGCAGGCCAGAGAGAAGGAGGGTGTACCAATGTTCCTCTTTAAAACAAACAAACAAAGAAAAAGAAAGAAAGCACACACATACACACACACATTAAAAAAAAAACCCTCTAGAATACTTATATACCCTGACCCCTGCAATTAGGAAGTTTTGTCCAGACAATAAATCTATTGCTAAAGGCACCAAAATAGCTGACAGTGGTGGGCAAGCTTGCAACTTCAGCACTTGGGATTGAGAAGCAGATTGTAAAGGAAGACCCTATTTAAAACAAGCAATATCCCCAAAGTAATAAGACTAAATTAGAGTCAGAATGTGCCCAAGTTTCTTGTGTTTTATTATTTCTGAACCTGTCATTTTTATTAGAATTTTATCTATCTGTTGGTATTTCATGAGGGCCATATTAAACTTGAGACTCCCCTGCTGGTCACTCTGGTGTACTACCAATTGAAGCTGACCCACAGTTAAATTTTCCTTTGGGCCTTGGTTCTCAACCTATGACTCTCCTCCCCTTCAGGAGTGAAGTCCCTTTCACAGGGTTCACATATCAGATATCCTTCATATCAGATATTTACATTACAGTTAACAACAGTAGCAAAATTACATGAAGTGGCAAAGAAATAATGTTATGGTTGGGGGTCACCACAACATGAACTGTATGAAAGGGTGGCAGCTTCAGGAAGGTTGACAACCACTGTTGTAGAGGGGTTTCCACCTACACAGACGCACATATAGGATACCAATTTGTATGAAGTCCAACTCGTACACGAATTCTCAAGTAATTGTCTCAGCTTCTTTTCTACCAGCCTTCAGGTTGAGACAAGTGGTTTCCTGGCTGTCCCCACTCTGCTCAGTGGGGCTTCACTGTAGACAAAGGCGGTTGGGAGTCCTATCTGTTTAAAGAATTCTCGTTTATTATTCCTCGCTGTGTTAGGCAGGGTCCCCGAGAGGAACTGAAGCGATAGAAGGCATATGTGTAAGAGGAGGTTTATGAGAATGGGCCACACAATAGCGGCTGGGCAGTCCAAAAATGAGAGTCTGCATGCTGGAGAGGCTGGGAACCAAGGAGCTGCTTGTTAGCTGGTTGCCGCAGCACTCCCGATACAGTGCCGAAAGCCAGATGGTTCCTGGAGGGCTGATGGTCTTCACTTCACCCTGGAAGGCCAAAGAAGCTGGAGGGTGGCGCTGGGGGCGGCGGGGGCGGCGGCAGCAGCAGCGACAAGGAGAACAGCACATTCATTAAGAGAAGCAGAGCAATGGGTTTTCTTCCCTTCTCTGTATCTAGGCCAGCTGCTGGAGGAGGCCTCCCATTCTGGAGAGGGGCTTTGTCCTCAGTTTGTCCTTCCTGGAAATCCCTGCTGGAGCAGTCCAGGTGTGTGTTTCTTATTTAACTCCAGATCCCATCCAGCTGATCAAGCTCAGCCATCCCTTTATTTTCTTCTTCCTGATCCTCCCACAGATGTTGCCACAGCTCCCATCCCCAGGTGTGGCAGAGCTCCCCAGGCCAGGGTGAGCTTTGGCACTCCTATAGTTTCATGAAGCCTCGTTTTGCTGGGTAGATTGGCATATACTTCACTTTTACATAATTAACTTACAGAATAGTATTTTAAAAGGCTCTGTATTCAAATTAGGATCATTTCTATGAGCAAAAGACTTATGATATCCAATCCATCATACTGAAGGGAAAAGTCCTACCATATTTGATTTTCTTTTTCTCTAAGACCTATTTACTTTTATGAATGAATGCCTGCATGTATGTAAGTGTACCAGGTGTACGCCTGATGTCCATGGAGGCCAGAAGAGGGCATCAGATCTCCTGGAACTGTAGTGACAGATGCTGTGAGCCATGTGGATTCTGGGGATGGAACCCAGGAATTCTGGAAGAGCAGCCAGTGCTCTTAAGAGCTGAGTCATCTCTCCAGCTCCATTGTATGATTTTCTTATGGAAGCACTTACCTTCTCAGCATACACTTCTGAGCTCAGTGTGAAGATGTATGAATCTTCAGTCCAGTTGTAATCATTACTAGGGTTTTTTTTTCTGAATAGCTTGAACTTCCTATTTTCAATTTACTGTCAGCTTCCTTTCTCCCCACTAAACCTATAATATGAAACTGTTGAAAAAAAAAAAACGAGCTTCTAAAAAGCTGGGCTACCTGCCTGCTGGGACTAGATGCCATGAAAATGAGGTGGTGTTTCTGTTGTTGCTTTGTTTTTTTGGTTTTGGCTGTATAACCACCCAAGTTTCTTTGCCTCTGTGTTGAGACTTAGGGGAGGGAACTTGGAGATCAGAGGTAATTCATTTCCTTATTTACACATAAAGTGAAGAGGGGAAGTCACTGCACACTTAGTCAAGAGAGAGATTGTCTTACAAGAAGTAACTGGGAGTGTGGGGGGATTAGGAATCAAACCCAGATGCCTGCAGAAAGCTTTCTCCAGCCAGGTTAACACAGTTCAGGGACATGACTGTGTCATTGTGGGAAAGGCAGCTTTCCTCTGCATCTACTGACTATTAGTCTAGGGTCAGGCTCTAGAGGGTAGCTTGGGAAGATCCATGTGCATACACATGTGCATTCCCCACAACACACACTATAGCCAGATACATGTCTGATGCTCTCACAGCTGGGGGAATTCTGGTTAGTTTTCATTGTTTTGTGTTTCAAATACCCAAGGTAATGGGCATTCATTATAAAAAAAAAATCAGAAAGTTCACAAAAATCAAAGACAGTGGCAACACTGGGCTTATTTCTTGTCTTCTTTTACACTTATAAAATACACACCAGCTTGTATAAATAATTACACTAAACTACACTCCTCCACCTATAACTCTATAGTAAGCTATTCTTCTGTTTCTAAGAGGAATTTTAATCATGGCCAGGCATTCTTCATGTGGGTGGCTTACACTTCCCTAATGGTCTTTTTAAACAATGAAGCTGTCCCACTCCTTTCAATAACTGAATCACTGTTGTCCTCTGTCTTGGTTCTAGAAAGATATTAAAGATGATTTTCAAGCAGCAGGGAACTCTCTGAGACATTCAAGTTTAGCCATTCGCCTCCACGCTTGCCTTCTCCAGGGCCATTTCCCCCTCTCCAGCTTCTGCCTTCTTCTCTGGCAAGGCAAACTTTTCAAAAGATTTTTCTCAACCAGATGTGATATAGTCCCCCTCCACTCCCTACCCCAGCATTTCCAGTAAATAACACCTCCCCATCTCATTATATTTCAAGGACCTTTCCAGCCTCCTGTTGTACACATAATACACTCGTGCCTGGTGCACCAATTGGTGCCTTGTCATGATGCCCAGTCATTCTATAATAAATATACAGTCTAGCCAAGCATTTAAAACAAGACCACTGAGCACCTGGAATGGACCAGCTCAAATGGAGATGTTCTGCAAGTGAAAAATACATGATGACTTCATATCATATAAAATTATGCAAGTCATCTCATTAGTGTTCATATTGAGTACACGTTGAATCAGTAATGTTTCAAATATATTTGGTTCAGTAAGATACCTTATTAAAATATACTGCATTTAAAACATTTTCTAATGTGACTATTAGGTCATTTAGAATTCTACATTTAGCTTGTGACTGGTGTGGTGTTTCTATTGGACTGGCTGTTTTGGAACCTAAAGCTGGAGTGTCATACTGTGGCTTATCCTTAAAGAAGAAAAGGGTCACACGGTCTAGCCTCCCTACTAATGTGCTATCTCAGGAAAGCCCACCCTCTCTCTGCTTCTTGATTGTACCACCAGAATCCTGCATAGAGGGAAAAAAAACCCTGCATAGAGGAAAAACCCACACTTTCCAGTCTCTCTAGACAATCTAGCATCCAATGCTTTAGTGAACAAGGGATATAGCTTAGAACAAGTGCTTACAGAGAACTAACCCAGTCTCTCTTTTTAAAATTAATTAATTTACTTTACATCCTAATCTCATCTTCCCCTTCCTCCTCTCCTCCCAGTCACTCCCTCTCACCTCACCTGCCTGCCATCCTCCTATCTTCCCCTTCTCCTCAGAAAAAGCTCAGAAAGAGGGAGGCCTCCTATGGATATCAACCCACCTTGGCATATTAAGTTGCAGGAGGTCTAGGTGCATCTTTTCCTATTATATGTAGGCAACACAGCCCAGTTAGGGGACAGGGATCCAAAGATGGGCAACAGAGTCAGATACCACTCCTTTTCCTGCTGTTAGGGTTCTCACATGAAGACTGAGCTGCACAACTGTATATATGTGCAGAGGGCCTAGGTCCATCCCATGCATACTCTCTGGTGATTAGGTCTCTGTGGGCTCTTAAGAGCCTGGGTTGAACTAACCCAGCCTTATTGGTGCAAGGTCCACTCTGTGTTAAGTTGGATGAGTGTCAGATAGTCACAGATGGACTAGTTCTAGCAGTAAGGAGTTTACCCAGAGCTCTGTGGCTTTGGGCTCTGGCTGCAGTTTTAAGTTATATTGTCCTTTCCTCACGTGACTTTTACTTCTTTTGAAAAGCCCCCCTCCCCTCAAGTCTTCCTGTATCTGCTTCTAGTAGTTCAGAGCTGGGACCCCACAGACACCCTTGCCATTTTAGCTGCCATACAAGATAAAACTGGTGCATAGTAGATCTCCTTGCTCTGAGCAGCTTAAAAGGAGAAGGCTGAAGCTGGCACATTTGGAGTCAGCAGGAGCTGCTTTCTGCAGACTCAGCGGTTTTCTAGGACTGCCAGGACATGCCAGCTTCCAACTCCAAAACTTGGACCCAAAAGAGTTTCAGTTAATGAGTGAGGGCTGGCACACAACCTTCCACCCACTGCAGCCAAGTGTCAGCTCAGCCTTTTACCTTGAGGTGGTCCAGGAACAGCAGAGTCAACCCTGGGGAGAAGTCAGTTGGTTCCTGGTTTGGCCGGGGTGTGGTGAGAGGCAGGGAAGCTAAGAGGATGAGTTACCTTAACTCATTAGAAAGCTGGTTAAGTTGGTTAAGTTCCCATGCCAGCAAAGGTCTGTCCTGATCACCACTAGTTTTGGAAGAAGCCAGTGTGGTGCACAGTTGTAGTTTCTGCTGTGTTTGTTTAGTCTCATTTTCCACCAGGCTCTCCCTGTTCAGACTGGTAGAGGTGGAGTCTTTCTTGTGACTTAATGCCAGCGGAGTCTCTGCCAGCCATGACCATAAGGGTCCTGGCAGCTTCTCCTCTGAAGTAAAAAGCAGCAGGCTGCCCAGATCAGGACTGCAGCCTGGGAGAAGAGACAGGCACTTGATTGTCTGTGATCATATACATAGCAAATATTGAAATGGCCTTGGATGTGAGTTAAGATCTGAGCTAGCATTGGCGATCAGGTACACATCCAGATTTGGAGGGTTTTTTTAATATTTATTTATTACTTCAGGTTACATCTCCTTCACAGTGTCCTCTTTCCTCCCCTCCCAGTCCTGCCTTCCCACCCTCTACTCCCTGACCCTTCCATCCCACTCCTCTGGAGTGGAGTGTCCCTACATATCAGTCCCCTGCCTCAGTTCAGCAGTCAGTCCTATGAGGGCCAAAAGCCTTCTCATACACTGGGAGCCTACAAGGCAGCACCACTAGGGCAAAGTGTCTCATTGACAGGTAACAAAGTCTATGTTCCTGTTCCCTTTGATGCATTGGTTGTAGTATAGTTATCCTGTACTATATGGCTAAAATCTGGTTATAAGTGAATAGATGCCATGTGCATCCTTCTGAGTCTGGGCTAGCTCACTCAGGATGAGCTTCTCTAGTTCCATCCTTTTGGCTGCAAATTGCAGGATTTCGTTGTTTCTGATGGCTGAGTAGTATTCTATTGTGTAGATGGACAGTGTCATCAGTGAGGTACACACAAGGGAGTTTGGAGTCCAGTCGAAGAGTGGGTAGAAATATCTTAGTTACTGTTCTTTTGTCATAAAGATATACCATGGCCAAGGCAATTGATATTTTTTATTGTGATCCCACCCTTTAATGGTTGAACCATCTCTCCAGCCCAAGGCCATTAATAGAAGGAAACATTTAATTGGAAACTTTCATATAGTTACAGAGGGTGAGTCCATGATCATCATGTGGAGAGCAGGGTAGCAGGTAGGTATGGTGCTGGAACAGAGGCTAAACACGTTCATCTGATCCTTACAAAGGCAGAAATTGAGGCTGGGCCTGGTGTAGCTTTTTTAAATCTCAAAATCCATTCCCAGTGACACACCTCCTCCACCAAGGCCACACTTCCTAATCCTTCCTAAATAGCTGCAACCATTGTAGACCAATCATTCAAGCATATTGAACCTAGAGGGGTCATTCTCATTCATTTAGACTACCTCAGTAGCTTTTAGCTAGGAGAAATGAAAGAAGAAATCTTGGATGCTTTATGAAAATGATATTTGAAGTGACACGGAAAGCTAAGTATAATCTGGCTCTAATACAGAGCTCCCCAATCTCAGCCCTACTGAAATTTGAGACCTGGTAACCTTATTATACAACTGTCCTGCAGACTTCATGAGGCTTGGCCGCATCTTAGGTTTCTATCCATGACATGCCAATAGCACACTGCCCATTTTTCTCTCTCTGTGCTAAAATACCTGAGGCCGCACACTATTTAAAAAGGATATTTACTTAACTTATAGTTCTAGAAGTTTAAGAGTATGAAATGATGCTAGCCTCAGACAGAAGGTCAAATGTACAAGAAGGCCATGCATTGTAATAGTCTAACCATGTAAAAACCAACAATCTATGAGACTAGCATGAATCTCCTGGGTGGGCAGTGCCTCCAGTGGCCAGTCACATGCTTCACCCTACATTTTGAGGACTTTCAACTTCACCACACTGACAACCAACCTTCCTGATATGAATTTTTGAGGGGTACACTTAAATCTTACCCAAAGCACAGCAGAACCCATCCAATGGTGGCTAATGAATGTCTATAGCCATGGCTAAATATCATCTCCCATCCCTGGTCAAGAACCATTGCTACAAAAAAGAAGTTAAAAGAATATTACAAAAAGGCTGGAACCCACAAATGACAGGCCCTTCCCAGACATAGTATCTGACTCAATTTGAGTAGAATGAGGGTGTGTGAAGAGGACTCACACTCAGAACTGTGGCAAGATAGGCTGCAAGTATTAAGTAGGGGGAAGATTGATGTATGGAGATCTATTTTGTCACATGGTATATCCCATATACTTGGCATACAGTCTACACACAGTAGTAAGTAAGTAAGTACAGTTTGTTGAATGAAACTGTCTGGACAGCTCTAGACAAGTGAAAGGACACAGAATGGAGGGAGAATGAGGAAGTGATTTGATGACTGACATTTTAAAGATGTTGAGTTTGATATGAATAGCCAAGTGGAAGTACACAGAGGAGAAGGGAATTCAGCAGTCGACCTGAAGACAAAAATGGTGAAGTGAGAGAAGTATGAACATCATCCACATGCAGGTGTTACTAGATGAGACTGCCAGGAGCTCCTTTGATGTAGCCTGCATCTGTGACATATGGCACTCTGGTAGACCATCCATTGCTTTGTTCTAGCTCACTGAGTTGTAACTACATACAAAAGTTACACACATTTAATGTATAAGTCATGAATTTGGACACATGCATACATCTGTGATACTATCACCATGACAATGTAGTAGGCAAATCTCTACAGGAAGTGTCTTCTTACTATCTATTCATACTTTCTTCTCCAATGGAAAAACTCAGAATTGTCTGAAATAAAATCTATTTAATCCAGTAACCACTGTGGCTATGAGATGGAGCCTTAGGCAAGAGATTTAATAATGAGTGTCAGGTAACTGCTTTCTGAAAGTTGTCCCAATGGACATTTGACATGTGTCCTTTGCCCTCCCCCACCTTTTCCTTATTTTGTGACCTATCCTGCCTCCTATAATCCTTATACAAAGACCAGGCATTCTAGAAGATTCCTTGGACTGTAAGGGTGAGTGTTTTGCTTAGGGATGGAGAAGTAGAGGTTGGTAGAGGACCAAGGATTTGGAGATTCATTATACCACCTTAAATTCCTTGTCCCCAGTTGTTGACATATTTAAGCCACTGCTACTGTAGGTTTCTTTGGTTTATAGACAAACTTGATCTTGACTGACAACTTAAGGAACAGCAGATGGGGAAGGAGCTTGAGAATGTCAACAGTGGTGATGATCCACCACCGTGGAGATTGCAAAGGATTTCAGACAGGAGGTGATGTATGTGTGGAAAACAGTGGGGCCTGAGACATGACAGTGAGTTTGAGAACCAGAGGTGGTTTTAAGTAAACACCACCCCAAGTCAGCTGTAACGCATACAGCATGAGAATACTTGTGACATCTTGTAATCATTCTACTCCTTCCATCATGCTGCCTGAGCCTAGGACAGAGTGACACAGATGTCTCATTTATGGCTGGACATTGAACAGTCATTTATTTTCAGTGCTTTGCCCACTTAGGTGTCTCTATAGTTACTGCTGACCATCACCAAAACAACCTTCTCTAACCAGAGCTGAAACAGCACTATTCTATGTGCCTAAACATTAGAAGGCAATTTAACACACACACATCATGTCCATTTAGTAAAACAACAGCAATAGTGGTCCCTTTAGGGACTATGATCTTCTCAGTCAGGGGCTTTTGGTTGGGTTTACAGTGCTAGATATGAATTCTTTCCTGTGTAGCATTCATCAAATCTAACCAGTAAGTCATTGGTGACCTCTATAATAAACTTATCACTATTGTATTAGTAGGCACATCTTGACTGGCACATCCATACAGGACATACAGAGTCCATAGGTGAGTAAGACTGCTGATGGCAATTCTCCCTTAGTAGTCCACCTTCTGGCATTATGAGGACTCGAAGGCAGGAAGGAAGCTTCTACCTAGTTCTAGCTTGATTTCTGTGTTTGGTGACAAAGATGTGTGACATATTCAATAATAGGGTCATCTCATCTAGTTCTGATGAGCAACCAACAGCAGTGGCAGTTGCCCATATTGTCCTGGGAGCCTTAGAGACCATCCTGACCAATAAGTCACAGGGAAGTAGACTACCCCTGACAGTGGGATTTTTAATTAATAACCTATGGTTTCTGGGAGAAGCTTTACCACAGCCTAACAAGCTGTTGGGGGAACTTGGAAAATAATTCTGAGAGCAGTGCAGACAATGGAGGCCTGGCTTGTGAAACCTCACAGTGATGTTTGAGAGCCCCTCAAAGACTCCATCATGGCTATTTCTGTGATATATTTGAATTAAACATATGTGGAAACGAAATCTTTGCTTTACTGAGAAAGTAGATACTGCATTACCCAGGGCTGAAAAGTTAGCTGTGGTTAATAAGAGACCAAGATCATTGAGACATAGTCCTGTGGGAAGTGTTTCCCCGGGGTCAGCACACAGAAGCTGTGGTCCATGGGGAGCCAAGGCTGCATCTCAAGTTGGCAGCTGAACTTGGTAAAAGTCTAAGGGTCTCTCACATGCTGCTAGTTTTGCAATCATGAAGGGGTCATGAAGAACAGCTGTGGCATCATTGGTGCCTCTATGAACACAGGCTAGAAGAAGCCACTGAAGAAGGTGTAGCATCGGTTGCATATGAGACCCAGGACTGAAGGGGACATGGAGAGAAACTGATGGTCGACACCATGTGACAGGGTCAGAATCTCTGAAGAGAAGCTAGCAGTCCATTGGTGAAGGTATAGCCCAAGGTGCAATGGAGATCCCAGCATACTGAGATCCTGGAACCTCGAGATGATTGCCAAGGATAATACCAGGTGTGGAGTGGAGCTGACCTGAACCTACCAGACAGGCCGCGTGTGTTGTGGAAGGGAAATCTGGAGAGGCCCATGCCTTTTGAACCCAGAAGATAATGAGAGAGTCCCAGATGTCAGACACTCAGCTATTTATATTGTTGGAGTTAGGTTTCAGTTTGCTTTGATTGTAAGCATGTCCTGGATTTTCCTTCTCAGAATAGGAAGTATGTAACTTATTTTTTTTTTATTTTACAGGGGCCCACAGTGAAGATAATTTTTTAGAGATGTTGAATTTCTAAAGAAAAGGTTAGGCTTTTGAAGTGTTGAAAAATTTAAAAACTGTGGTGCTTTAAAAGTGACATTATGTTTTATATTGTGATATTAACATGAGATCTCGTGGTGAACAAGAAAAAGAAGTTATAGCTGAGTAGATATTTGTATGTCAAGTTGACAAGGGGTCAATTGTGCTGGTCTAACAGTAAATTTTTATTTTTACTTTTATATTTATTAATACTTAACAATTAACCTAACAATTACCTATAAAGTTCCTAAATCCTAAAACCCAAACCCTAATTCAAAAACCTATATATAACCTAACTAAGAATATCTTAATACCTAAAATACTCTAATATCTATAAAAAAAAACACTTAACACTACCTTAAGTTTCTTTTCATTTTGTTTTTCGAGATAGGGTTTCTCTGTGTAGCTCTGGCTGTCCTGGACTCACTTTGTAGACCAGGCTGGCCTCGAACTCACAGAGATCCACCTAACTCTGCCTCCCAAGTACTGGGATTAAAGGCGTGTGCTGCCGCTGCCGCCGCAGCCGCCCGGCTTACCTTAAGTTTCTTAAAAGGATATTTTCTTAGGTTAATCCTCTGGGCAAGCGTCTGTATGGGTGGCTGGTCTCTGGCAACCTTTCAATCTAAAAGTCTATGAGTCTCGCTCTTCAGATCTTAAGGCAGTTTATAAATTTAATCTGTTTCCACCAATGAATTGAGGTGGCCTTTAAATCAGGCAAGAATTGCCTCTGCGGTCCTATGGCCCAATTATTTGTAAGATGAAAAGTTTCTTGGGCTCATGGTTTCAATGCTTTTAGGTGCCAATGTGAGATAATTCTCCGGGTAGATGTTCTGGAACACCAGGGGGGTCTGCCCTTACCTTCTCCACTAGTGTGGATTCTCGACAGGTCGGAGCATGGTGAAGTCCCCATGGCAAGAAGGCCGAGAGGCCTTGTGCACTGTGATTTAAATGAGTAATGAGTCTCAACATGGATTCCAACCTCTTGTTGCCATGGTTCCTGGCATGCTTAGAAGGCACACCACTGTCCACAGTTCCATGATCAAAGATGTCAACTGCCTTTGGCGGGCTTTCCAAGCACGTCCTTCAATGTCAATCACATCCATTTGTAATTGGTAAGTGGATCCGCCCATACCCTTCACTTGAGATGTCAAACTTCCAAAATCCCCAATCCTACCACAGTGCTGGTTCGTTTTTGTCAACTTGATACAAACTAGAGTCACCTGGGAAGAAGGATCATCAGTTGAGGAATTGTCTCCATCAGACTGGCCAGGGGGCATGTCCATGAGGACATTTCCTTAATTAAGGAAGGATGTGGGAAGGCCGGTTCACTGTGGGATATCCCCTCCCTTGGCAGGTGGTCCTGGACTGTAAAAGAAAGTAGAGTGAGCAAACTTTGAAGAACAAGCCAGTTAGCAACATTTCTTGATAGTCTCTGCTCTAGTTCCTCCCTCCAGTTTCCTGATTGAGTTTCTTCTACCTTGGCTTCACTTGGTGATAGACTGTAACCTGTAAGTCAAATGCCACTCATGCACGCTTTGCTTTTGGTTACACTCTTTATCACAGAAACAGAATACAAACTAGAACAGTACTACGTTTTCATTATCCATTTACCAGCTGATTCCATTTCCTTGCTATTGTGAATAGAGCATAAATAAGCATTGGTGTGCAAGGATTTTTATGGTAGGATACAGTTTTGTGGGATTATGCCTAGTAGTGGGATATTCAGGTCATATGGAAGTTGTATTTCTAGTTTCTTCAGAAATTGCCACATTGATTTTCATAGTGGCTACATCAATTCATACTCGCACAGGGAATAAAGATCCCCCTTTCTCTACCTCTTCAGTATCATTTAGTATTATTTGTATTCTTGATGATAGCCATTCTTACTGGAGCAAGATGACATCCAAAAGCAGTTCTAGTTCACATTTCCCTGTTGAGTAAGGGTGTTGAACACCTTTAACATTGTTTTTAGGTAATGTGTTTTGTGTGTGTGTGTGTGTGTGTGTGTGTGTGTGTGTGTGTGTGTGTGT